>CAAKMY010053740.1:0-38351 GCA_901111285.1 Corrigiola litoralis
CTCGCGAGCCTACTCGAGCTCGACTTTTTGTTTCGCGAGTCGAGTTGAGTTAGGCCTAAGCTCGACTCGACTCGGCTCATTTACACCCCTATGTACCACTCCCTCTGTTTATATCAAGGAACTTTTAACTTTTTGAAAAACATAGGTTATTGACTAGAATATCCATATGAACCTAGTTCTCAGGGAAGCGTGTGCAATGCGGAGGAACTAAAGAGTATAATAGACAGGAGAGTAGGGGTAAAATTGAGATATATGTATTAAATAAATCATTGTTTTTCTAGAGTGACTTATAAAATAAAATAAAATAAAAACTAAACAACAGAGGGATTTATCTCTCATGTTCTATTATTTTCGTTGATATTGAGGCCTTTTCTTTCGCTATCTTATTTTTTGAAATTTTCTTGCTCCCACACCCCATTTTGTTGAGGTTCCCCAGAGTAGGGAGGGTAATCTGTGTGCATTGCTTCTACATTAGGGCAGCATTCTTGCCGTGCAAGTGTGGTGGGCTTTGAGTGCGTTGTCCGTGTTAGTTTTGGCGTACACGTGATTATTATACCATACCAAATTGACCATCAGATACTTTACGTCACTGTATACATCTTTTAGGGTCTCACTAGTGTAGTGTGTGTATCCCCCTCTTCTAAATACTACTCATCATGAGCATCCCATTCTGTATGACATTGCTTTGTTGGAATCAAAGTGCATTCACGCATTCACTCACTCAATTATCGACTGTCATTGTTTCCGCATGCCTACTAATATGTTTTTTAAGTCAAGTATGTATCAGATAAATCATCTCCTGTCCTTAATCACAGCTATTCTACTTTTTTATGGGTTGTTTGATAACTTGAGGTGTAACTTGAATATAAAATAATATATGAAACTTACTATGCTCTGTTGATTAATGCAGTCTAAGAAGTCCAAGAGAAGGCTCAGAAAACCTGAAATTGTGCCCGCGGCTTATGCCAAAGTTATGAAGAAGCTTAACTTCTGCTCAAATTACTGAATTGGAAGAGAGATGGTGATGACCGTATTGCCTGTTCCACCTCTTTTGGGTGGTGTAATTTCCGTTTCCTGCTTCCTGGGGTAATGAAGCATTTTGGATTCTGTTGTTATTGTTCCTGAATCTTACACTTAGTTAGCTGCACTTGCTGCTTGCAATTATGTATTCTTTTTAGTTTTATCTGATCCTAGATGAATTCTCTTATACTGTCTCCTTTCAGGCGCAAATTATAGCTCCTAATAATGGGGTCAGTGTGTGTTATGTTTAGTAAATTTGAGTTTTCTATTTCAACTATGTTTTCCCTGTTAGTTAAGTTGTTCTCCTTTTCTTATGGATATTATCTTTGTTGTCCTTGCAAGTTCAGGCAGTAACTCTTGCAATGCAAAATGCATTACGAGTTTATGGCTGATGTTTTATGTCGAGAGGAAGGGAGGTAATTGCAGGACTAGAGGTCCCTCTCTAGTTCTTCAGTGTCTTTGATCTTGCTGAACTGGGAATTTTTATACGAGCGATCTGGCATGTCCTGTCTTTAAGATGTCTGCTACAGACACTAGACTTGCATTCTATATTTCTATTATCGTGCTTATATGGGAGGTGATCTTTTGAGCCTGGATCTAGACATTGGTGGCTTCGTGGACAAGGTCGACCCCCTTGTGTAGCATTGCTTTGCTAGTTGCAGTTGCAATTTGCAAGCTCGAGCGTTCATGATAACTGGAATTCGGAAAGTGGTCTGGGGTCTTACTAAACGTGCTAGCCCCTGTATTCAGTAATGACCCTGATTACACACTTATGGTTTGGGTCCTTTGGGATTTGGGATGGGGTCTTGTGGAGGATATTGTAGGAGAGGAGACAATATTCCATGAATATTGTGGGGTCGTGCTGTAGTGTGTCCTCTTTAAAGCTTCATTTAATGCAAAATTTTACCTTATTTCTAGAGATATAAATTATTTTTTTTATTACACAACATTTTTTTTTTGAATTACAACTCCTCTATATTTAATTAAGCTAATCTGATTTATTTAACTAATATTAATTTTCAAAGTACAATAAGTTTCAATCTGTATGATGAAATAAATTCATATTTGGCATGTCATTCCAAATTTCAACTATCTTATCAAGTGAAAAAAACTTACTTGACCAAAACTAGTAGTATTTGACACATAGGACAAATAGCATTTCGCAAAAATAAGATGCCTAATTAATTTATTTCACTTTAACCTCAAGACATTTTACTAAATGAAAGTTCTATCCGTTAAACACCTAATGTTATTTTTCCATCTTGACATTTCTTTCTCTACATATAAAACTTCTGAGATAATAGAAAGTGATGAACAAAAAAAAAAAAAAAAGAAGAATAAATAGAAGCCCATGCGTGGCACGAGTGTACGTGAGTTGATTGGGATATCACACATCCCTATGGAGTACTTTCGCGTACAATGAATAGACAACATCCTACGGAGTACAACTATTCTGTGTCAGGGAAAGTGATATAATACTACGTATGACTTAAAAGTCGGTGAGTGTTGCTGTTAGTTTTCTCATTTGTTTTTGGTTTTTCCACGTGAGTGGTACCACCGGTGGCAAAATGTCAATCAATCGTCTTATAAGCTCAGCTGCTCAGTGAGTTGTCCTCTCCCTAACTCCCTTACACTTCCAGTGATCAAAGCAGTGAGCACTATGGAGTTGAGTGAATCTGCTAATCAAAGCCTGAGGGCATACTTTGTTCCATACCTAGCTCCAAGTCACATATTCCCTTTGGTAGACATAGCCAAGCTTTTCGCCTCTCGTGGCGTTCATGTTACCATCCTCACAACCCACTACAACGCCCTGCTCTTCAAAGACTCCACAGATGAACTCTGCAAAAAACTTGGCTATCAAATCCACCTACACCTCGTCGACTTCCCGGCAAAGGAAGTTGGTCTACCTGAAGGGATCGAGAACTTCTCATCTGCCACCGCGGAGATGGCTGGTCAGGTGTTTTACGCCTTCTTCAAGCTCCAACAGCCTATGGAGCAAGCCATCCGCGCTGCTAAGCCAGATTTCATTCTAGCCGATATGCACTGCTTTTGGGCCTCTGATCTCGCGGATTCGCTTGGCATACCTCGGCTTATTTTCCATGGGCAGGCCTACTTCGCTCTTTCTGCTGATAATGCGATCTCCAAGTATGCACCCCATGAGAAAGTGGAGTCTGATGATGAGCTGTTTTTGCTCCCTGGTCTTCCTGACCCTATTCACATGTGCAAGTCACAAATGCAAGAATGGGTGCAAACTCATAATGGATACACTGATTACATAAAGAAAGTTGAGGAAGGTGATTGGAAAAGTTATGGTGTTATTGTCAACAGCTTCTATGAGTTAGAGCCAACATATGCAGACTTTTATAGGAACAACTTGGGTCGACGAGCTTGGTGCATTGGCCCGTTGCCCCTGCACTGTGACAATGTCATCGGTGCCAAGAAAGAGGACGAAAAGAAGCACCCATGTATGGACTGGCTTGACAAAATGGAAGCAGGCAAAGTTTTGTATGTGAGCTTTGGAAGCCAAACACGCTTCAGTGCTGCTCAACAGCTTGAGATAGCAGCCGCATTAGAATCTTCTGGTCATCCATTCATCTGGGTGGTGCGGAAAGGCGAGGAGAGCGAGGAGAAATGGTTGCCTGATGGATTTGAGGCAAGAATTGCAGAGAAAAATATGGGGCTTCTAATAACTGGTTGGGCACCACAGGTCATGATATTGGAACATCCTGCTGTTGGTGGGTTTGTGTCTCATTGTGGGTGGAACTCAGTCATTGAGAGCGCCACAGCCGGTGTACCAATGGCGACTTGGCCGCTATCAGCTGAGCACTTCTACAATGAGAAGTTGGTAACACATGTCTTGAAGATTGGTGTTGAAGTAGGAGCTAAGAATTGGACTAGGATGGTTGAAGAGAGCACTGGTGACACCTTAGAGAGGGAGAAGATTGAGAAGGCTGTGTGTGAGCTGATGGGACAAGGTGGTGAAGCAGAGGAAAGGAGGAAGAGGGCCAAGGAGTTCAGCAAAGCTGCAAGAAAAGCTGTTGAGGTTGGTGGATCATCTCCTACAAATTTGGGTGCTCTGATTGATGAACTTCAATCTCTAAAGGCCTCAAGACCTGGCAAATGATTAAAGTTTAAAGAATGTTGGACCAACCGTTGTGGTTTGGCCATATTTTTGTCCTCAATTCTTCCGTCCAAAAAGATGCGAGTTTGGACATACTCTATACTTGATTTGGGTTTTTGTGTTCTGTTTTGTATTGCTACTCATTTTGGAATAAAATTTCTAATTTTGACAAAAAAAAAAGGGTGTAGTGTTTATTTTGTTAATCAAAATGCCCAACGTATTTATGTAGTTGCACCAATAGAACATAAGTTTATAATCAGAAGTGAATCTGGGACACGTAATCAATCAAACCAGTCCAACAACCACCTGAACTAATTCAAACTATAATAACATTATCTTCACCATTTACTATAGTGCTACCTCCATACTAACATTCTACTAAATCAAAGTTCTCAGAACAATGGCAAATTATTAGGTACACCTGAGAGTACATACTCTCGGGTTCAACTCTTGGCATATATTATGTACCTTGTATACTTTTCTGTGTATCTTAATTAAATTAGAAATATACAATACTTTCATTGTGGTACATAAAAACTTATCAAAGGTACACAAAAAGTACATAAAAATATATTTGAGAGTACGTACTCTCAGGTCTACGCAATAGGTTATGCAGAACAATACCACTTCATAAAACATTACAGTTCTCGGAACAATACCAACTCAAAAAAACATTACCAACACTCATAACTTAACACTTCAAGAATCGAACGTTTTCTTTTTCATATTCTCTCTTCACAGTTCACAACGAACATTTTCCAACTTATGTGCTTGTTCTTGCTTTTGGTTTCTTTTTTAATTCACTTTGTCAAACGCACTAACGACACAACAAAAAGAGCATTCAGAAAGTGCGTCAACCTTTATGTAAAAGGGCACGCCATAACCAGAAAAATGGTTGGGACACATTGGACATATTACTATCTTTTGAAGTCTATAGAGTGAAGACCACAAACCCAACATGAAAGCCAAAACAAGAAGATGAAGACGATAATGATCTTGGCATACGGCAAGGTATCACGGGCAGCATCTTGCTCAAGTATGAGCGGTCTACTTCCAATTAACTCAAGTGCACCCTACCTCTTCAAGTCTTCAGTGTTCCCTCTTCAATCAATTACATTCCTAGGTACCTTAAATAGTTACTCCTTTTGCATGTGGGCTGTGGCTATCGTTTGGTGGTTGGTACATACTACGGAGTACGTTATCCTATAGGGTGTACTACTATTTAAAATTAAGACCCCATGTGAGATCCTTCACTAAGCTTATGCGTAGCACCTCCGAAGAATTTATAGCTTCGATAAGCATATGGCTTATTATACTCTAACGTTCTTATAGGGATCAGTCTTTTAAAGGACATGATTGACAATTTTATGTATATGATCACTTGGTCAGTATAATTAATTTTGTCTAATGTTTTCAGACAAAAGAAAAGCCCACTCTAGCTGTCATTTCGGTTTATGATTTAGTAGTTCGTTTAGCTATCATTTAGATTTCTTTTCATGTAAAAATTTGAAATTAAATTAACTTTATACATAAACCAAACTCGACAACTGTATGTTCAAACAAACACATTAAAAATCCATTTTTTTTATCTTGTAGTCATGCAACTCTCAAAATCTACCTATTTACCTCGAAATAATTGGATTTATAAATATTCACATTACTTTAGATATAAGTATAGAACCAAGTCATTATTGGACAAAAAAAAAAAATTGATCATGCAACCAAGGAGTTGTTTGACACTTGCAATCCCAGTTCAAAAGGAGTTTAAAGAGTGCAAACTTTGTACATCAATTGCGCATTTGAGCTAGACATAGTGAAAAAGGAGAGTTACAAGGTATCTAGAATTACGCCATTTTCGGCGAGGGTACGGGTCTCTTTTAGACTTTTGTGCAAAGGTGATAAGCTGGCAGCTAGCTAGTAGCAAGAATGGGTTGGATAACATGGATTAATTAGTAGGAGGAGGACCACAATCACCGACCAATTCATCACAACTCCATAACTAAAGTACTTGCCCTTTTGAGGTCTTTTCATTTATGCCTCAATAAGCCCCTTACGATATCAGTTATTTCGGTTTGCATGTGTATGCCTTAAGACTTTGCAAATAAACAAGAAAGCTCGGTTAGTATTCCGTAATGGTTTCCAATATTAATCACGGCGTATATGTTATTATGTTTATAGCCTGATACGATGGCAACATATTGACTTTTGATAAGCATGGAAAACAACGGATTATGGAGGATGAAATGGATTTGCACTACAAGCAAACAAATGAGAAGCAATTCTTACTTGCAAGGGGCACGTGGGAATCTAGTTCAACAATCCAATCACGAACATATCACCCTTTCGTGCGGATGTAAACGGTAAAGTTGGTCTATAAGCCATAATAGTTAGCTGAAGCTCCCTAAAAGATAGAAAGATAGTTTTTGAGACGAAACATAGAAATCGAAATGGGATGATTATAAGAAAGAACTATCCTCCTTAACACAAATTCTTGGGAGAGATGAATGAAACTTAATAGAGTTATATTATCCGAATTGGACTGACATGAGCTTCGTCTACTTTTATAATAGGCGGGGTGTCTCTGATCAACTTTCTTAAACTTACACAAATTTAATAGTCGATTCCATCTCACTATCTCTCTCCTCCATAAATCTCTAAAACTTTTCGTTCTTTAAAAGATTTGTTGATTAGTTAGGTCACTACTGAGAAATATGCTATAAACTTCAAACAATATTACCTAAATAATTTTCAAATATTGAGAGAAGTCAATGTTTACAAATACCTATAAACCATATATATTACTTGGTACTATACCAATTCTAGAGAGATTGTATGTATAATTGAGATTTCATACCCCTTTTAAGCTAATAATGTTGATTATATATCATATTGGAATTATTATGGGGTAATATATTTTTAAAATTCTGGTTGTAAGTTTATAACAATCCTATATACACAACACAACTGTTTAGATAACCATGTAATTGTCTTGACTGTATTCAATTGCTATGGACTATTATGATTTATCACGTACTTATGCAATTAGTCGTTTGCTTGTTAGGAGATTGACCACATTCCAACATACCATTCTCATAGGATTATAGAGATGACCAAGTCTCTAAACAAGTTTCTCTGTATCGTTCCAATTTTATCAAGTGTTCAATGACGTTAATCCTAAAAAAGTTTCTCACTAAAAGTTGTTTATGTTGCCTTTATTGTTGCGTACCTGCATGCAAGATACAGAACGGTCGATCCAGGTCATGGTCAGCAGATGAATTCGGTCTTACACCATCAAATAAATCTATCTTAAAGCGAATGTGCAAAAATCCATCATAAGCATTTTCTTGCTGCTTGCAGTAGTCGATCTTATATTCATACTCAGCTTACGGAGATTCATTAGCTAATGACTCCGTACTAAACATTAATTTATATGCCCGTCATTATTTGCAGGCTCTAATTGTTGTACGCATGTGATGGGGATTTGTTTAATCCGTCAATTGATATCATTGTTATCAAGTGCACGCAACGCAAATGATGACAGGTCACAGGGGGGATATAAAAGGCAAGAGACTGCGTGGATTTAATTAGCATACTGACATAGCTTAGAGAAGGGCTGAAATTTCGGATAGGATACCTTCTTACAGTATTAAGTTTTTCCCCTTGGGAGTCTTTTTCTTGCCCATGTTGCTTTTGTCTTCCATTTAGGGTGTGCTCCACTAGAAACAGAAGTAGAAAAAGAAACGGCCAATAATTCAACACAAGAGTTAAAAGTCCTCTATAGTGTTCATGGCACAAACAATTGAATTAAGCGATGAACATCCACCTAGTTTCTACTTAGTAAGTGGAAACTTGCTAATTGCTATTTGAGTACTTCGTACATGCTAGTTGCTACTTGCTAGTAAGCCAAATTATCCTCATTTTCTCTCAACATGTGATAATTGAGAAATGAGAAAGATAGCCTATCACTACAAATGATCTAGCCTATGTCTTTGCATCTTAATATTTCCAACGCTCCTTAATTGAACATATAGCTGTTTAAACGTAAACAATGTGTTTTTTTTTTTTTTTTTTGGTAAGAATGTAAACAATGTGGTAAAAAGAAACTACATTCAAAGAAACACATATTGCAAATGTTTTTTGTTTAGGTTAATTAAGCACATGAAAATGGAACGAGAGCGTTTACTCTCACATCCTTTTTCTTCTATATCGACACTCTTCATAATGTTTCAATCGTTGGATGAGTATGACAAAGTTCATCGTTTCGTGTACATAATAGAGCTTTAACCAATTGAAACCAGACCACCAAACATAATTATTCCTTATCACCCACTAATTCTTCCAGCTAAAATCACACATGTATAAATAAACTGCCCAAAAAGTACATAATTAAGCTCATAAAAAAGTCCAAAAAGTTGAAAGAAAGGCAACTTCCACAAGAAATAAACACTACAGGCAGCTCAAAAACATATTCTTTCCCTTGTGTACTCTTTCTGTTATACTCCCTACACTCTTGTCTGCCTGTCTCAATCACCCTACTTGTCTTCCAAACATCCTCAAACCCAACAAAAAAACCCAACTAAACTAAAACTAGTTTGAACAGTTTAACAATGGCAAGTATATCAGACATAGGAGTGTCAGCATTGATAAACATAGTGAGTGCAATTGCATTCCTGCTTGCATTTGCACTGCTTAGGATACAACCCATCAATGACAGGGTCTACTTCCCAAAGTGGTACTTTAAGGGCCAGAGAAAGGACCCTGTTGGCAGGAACTTTGTTGGCAAGTTTGTCAATCTTGATCTTAAGACTTATGTTACATTTCTGAATTGGATGCCTGATGCTATCAGGATGTCTGAGACTGAGCTTATTCACCATGCTGGACTTGATTCTGCTGTTTTTCTCAGGATTTACTTGCTTGGGTACTGGATAAGTTTCTGTCTTTTTTGCTCAATTTCCATGCTTTTTTATGCTTGTTTTGGTTCTATGGTGTAATTTCTGTACTTGGGTACTTCTCAAGTTCCTGCATTTTTGCTCAAGTTCCTACGTTTTTGCTCAATTTCCATGCTTTTCATGCTTGGTTTTGTTTTAAAGTGTAATTTTAGTACTCGGTAATTCTTAAGTTTCTGCATTTTTGCTCAATTTTTATGCTTTTTATGCTTGTTTTTGTTTTATGGTGTAGTTTGAGTACTTGGGTACTTCTCAAGTTTCTGTCTTTTTGCTCAATTTCCGTAGTTTTTATAATTTTAGTACTTGGGTACTTCTCAAGTACCTGCATTTTTGCTCAATTTCCATGCTTTTTATGTTTGTTTGTGTTTTATGGTGTAATTTCTGTACTTGGGTAGCTCTCAAGTTCCTGCCTTTTTGCTCAATTTCCATGCTTTTATGCTTGTTTTTGTATTTTGTTTGTGTTTATGGTGTAATTACAGTACTTGGTAGTTTTAAAGCTTCTATCTATTTGCTCAATTTTCATGCTTGGTTTTGTTTTCTGGGAGTAATTTTGAGTACTGGGTCTGGTTTGGTTTTTACTGTTATTCACTGCTTTTTCAAGTGTTGATTTTGGTTACTTTTGTTGAAATTTGGACTTTGGGTGCTGTTGACATTCTCTGCTCCTTTCGCTGCATTTTAATGATTTCATATAATCATTTCAGCGCTAGGTTTAGTTTGGCTTTAGCTACTATTATTGGCTACTCTTTCAAAGTTAGATTTTGGGAATGTTCGTTAGCATTGGACAAGATTTTTGGAATATTGGATGGACATATAATGTTCTCAAACCTCAATTGTCTGTCATTTGTGTTTTTCTAATGATTTTTTATTAGGCTGTGGTGTTAAGTCATTTTTCACGCATTAAGCTTGTTTTCTTTGTGTTTACGTGTGATATTCGTACTCGGTTTTGTTTGGTTTCAGTTATTTGTGATGACTGCTCTTTCAAGTTTAGATTTTGGGTAGTTTTGCTGGAATCGGTTCAATTTTTATACTTTATGCTTGTTTGTTATGAACTATTTAAAATTTTGAACTTTGGGTGATGCTCAATTCTCTGCTCTTATGATCTAAAGTGATTTTTTTTTTGTCAATGAAAATTGTATACTTTGGGATTGATTTAGGCTTTAGCTGTTACTGTATGCTTTAAGTTGGATTTTGGGTTGCTGATTAGTTTTGATGCTCTATTAGCATTGCGTTAATATTCTGGATGGTGGGAATTTTTGTTTGTTGAGAATATTCCAGAATCTTTTGGACATTGAACTTTTCTTTATGTTGTGCAGTTTTGCTTAATACCTCCTAATAATTGTTCCTGATGTAATGAATGGCAGCAATTTTTTTAGCTTTCGTGTGAGCAATTACTCTCTTCATAAGTGCTCATTGTGGGTGTTGTTGGTTGATTTTTATGTAATGGTGAAAAGGAACTTTCTTTGCTTGTTTATATTAACTTAAAAAAGAAAAATGTTTTTCACATTTCCGAGTTAAGACCTTTATCTTGTGTTCTCAGTGCAGTATGATGAACGGTTTAAGGCTTTAAGCTCCTGTTCTAATGTTATAAATTCAGTACGGAATTGGCTTGGTTTCAGCAGTTGTTTTCTGCTCTATCGATTTTTTTTTTTTTTGAATAATCTATCGATCTTGGATTTTGGTCTTGCTATCTGTTGCTGACATAAGTTTGGTTGGAAAATTTACAAACTCAATTTTTCTACGGCTGTTTCAGTAAGACAGTAACTATCGACATCAACTCTATGCTGGTTTTGGTGTTCCGGATGTAATACTCATTCTAGGACTATTCTAGGACTGGATTGGTATTAACAATTTTTTAAGGTTTTTCAGGTTTTCAGGTATGGATTTGATATTTTTTTTTCAATTTTGTTGATTGCAAACTTGCATTTTGTAAAATTGGGCATCGATGAGTTTGGGGTTTATTGACGTTTTAGTCTGTTGAGCTCTGGTTGAGCGATGAGTATCTGTCATTCCATGCTTGTTTCAGTAGTGAAGTCACTTTAATTTGCTGTTTTTGGTAGAAATATAAATTTGAAGTGATCAACCTTTTTATATTTCTAAGCGATACATTTGGACCTGCCACAGCAGTTGTTAGTTTGGACGCCGAAACATTACATTGATCAACTTTCTACTATGCGTCTGTGATCTGTATTCTTCCCTTCGACTTCCTTACTATCATCCAGACTGTATCTCTTGCTGCCTTTCTATTTTCCTTTCCTGGTGTTGCTTCAATCTCCCTAAAAATCCATTGTTTTGTTGACATAAAATTATTCCTTATGGTTCTTCTAGATTTTGTTATCATATGACTAAGTCTTCAATGGTTCTTCTATATTTTATAGATAAGTCTTGCTGGCAATGCTACGCTATTGTCATGATTTTTGTATTAACATCACTCTTTTGCTTTCCGCCTTTGCAGTTTCAAGATATTCGCTCCTATGGCAGTTTTAGCTCTCCTTGTTCTTGTACCAGTCAATCTCTCTGGAGGAACCTTGAATTTCTTAAAGAAAGAACTTGTTACAAGCAATATTGACAAGCTTTCTATATCAAATGTGCCTCCTAAATCTTATAGGTGAGTTTTGTTCACGCTTTACTGAGGGAAGGAGCTTAAAATGACTGGATCTAAAGTCTACTTGTATTTTTATTAAGTAAACTGATGTCCTTGGCGAAACTACGATACGTCTGATGTGGTCTTCGAACCTGAGAAATCTATTTTCTTTTACATTTATTGGCATTCTTTTCTCAGAGAGTGACCGATATATTAAAATAACTGGAATGATTATCTTCTGAATTTCAGGTTCTTTGCGCATATTGGAATGCAGTATCTGTTTACATTTTGGACTTGTTTCTTGCTTTACAAAGAGTATGATAAGGTTGCATCAATGAGATTGCAGTTTTTGGCTTCCCAGCAAAGGCGTGTTGAGCAGTATACTGTGAGTTAGCTTCATTTAGTATCTGTTGTCATTTTATTAATGAACATGTGTTCTGCATGTTTATCAACTTGAAATACATCCACTATAAGACACTGTCTACAATACTGCTTAAAGCAACAACTACGACATAATCCCTAATACCACTTCTCTGTGATGCAAATCACAATGTGTAGTGCTGCTTTCATTTAGAATTTTGATGTGCTTAACAGGAGCGAGAGTTCCCCAACTAATACTACTGTAATTCACTTCTTAAGGGTACTCAATAGCTTCAAGTCCTTAATAAGGATTCCGTAATGCTATTTTTGTTTTTCTGAGTTGTATTTTAAGTGTTTTGCTGTGACTGTACAATGTATGTTTAGCCAATCTTTCTGTTTGCAGACTGAATTATTGTAACTAGTACACATGACTCTAAATTTTATACAAGTGTCATCTGTGTTCCTTATGTATGTATTGGTGTGTGTTATAGTTAGATCACCAAGGCTTATTAGATTGAAATTGTGCAGGTATTGGTCAGGAATGTGCCACATGTTTCTGGTCGCTCAATCTCAGATTCTGTTGATCAATTTTTTAGAAAGAACCACAGAAACACCTACCTCTGCCACCAGGTTAAACCTTGTTCACTAAATGCTGCTCAGTAAATAACATTGCTCTTTTTTACGTTTATGGTATACATAATAGATGCACCTGGTTGCCAGTGGTATAATTCATGTACTTATCTCCACTGATTTTAGGCTGTATACAACTCGAACAAATTTGCGAAACTTGTGAAGAAAAGGGATAAACTCCAAAATTGGTTGGACTACAACCAGCTCAAGTTTGAAAGAAACCCTAACAAGAGGCCAACAAAAAGGGTAACGAACTTTTCGTTCTGTATTATGGAGAGCATGCTAGATGTTTAGTGCTATGTGTTGATATGCCAACATTTTCAAACAAATCTGTGTTCTTTCTGACAATTGAATCTGTTGATACATTCAGACAGGATTTCTTGGCCTCTGGGGTGAAAGAGTCGATTCCATTGACTTCTACAGCGAGCAAGTGAAGCATTTGGACAAAAAGGTGTGTTGTCATGAATTCTCGCTCAATGTTACTCGTCTACAGGACTCTTTATTTATTATATTAAGGGCCTCTTAGAGAAGGGGTGGGTGGGTGGGTAGTTTGCACATGTGGACTCTACAGATTCACCTTTTGTTTTGTCTGTTGTTATATTATGTAGTCCTGGGAGTAAAATTTATCTCCATGAATATGACTCTATGGCTACTGTAGTTGAGGAGTGTAAATTGAACTTCATGGCTTTAAGATTTTTGCGATATATTTACATTTTGCTTCAAATTGTCCCTTAGTTGACAATGGAGCGTCAGAGAATTCTCAAGGACCCAAAGGCCATCATGCCAGTTACCTTTGTATCTTTCAAATCACGATGGGGTGCAGCTGTTTGCGCACAGACACAGCAAAGTAAAAATCCAACGTTGTGGTTAACAGATTGGGCACCAGAACCTCGTGATGTTTATTGGCGCAACCTTGCCATACCATTTGTTTCGCTGACAATCCGTAAATTTGTGATCGGCATAGCGGTTTTTGCCTTGGTGTTTTTCTACATGATACCTATTGCTTTTGTGCAATCCCTTGCAAATCTTGATGGTCTGGAAAAAGTCGCTCCTTTTTTAAAGCCTGTGATAGAGCTGTAAGTATTTTTTTCCTGGGGTTCATGAGTTTGTTCATTGTCAAGTATGCTGCTTGGTTTGTCAGCCCAAATGTAGGCGTATACGAATAAAATGGTCGATATATCTTCTTCTTTTTTATGTGGGAAGGGAGTTATCTGTAATGGCATCCGAATATGAAATCAGGCACTTAACAGCACAAGGATTCTCAACTTTATTTCCTTGCTATGCGTTTCTTGTTTTTAGCATGATGGATTTAGAACATGGTAGCTATCCCACTCTGATATTGGAGTGAGCCTATCATATTTCTCTTAATCTGGTCTATCTTCCGCATTATTGAGTCGGTGTAAGGGTTGTGACTTGTGACTTTATTATTAGTGGAGTAGTAAAGGACCTCATAATGCTGCGGAACCTCTTTGGTTATATATGTTCTATCCAGATCTGTATGGGATGTGGCTCTAATATTAGATGAAATGCTGTGATCCCCATTTCCTAAGATTGCACAATAATTGTATTTGTTTGTTTATTTCTTATATCTTTATCGTCTTAATTATCTGCAGGAACTTTATCAAGTCTTTCCTACAGGGGTTTCTTCCTGGTCTAGCACTTAAAATCTTCTTATATATTCTCCCGACTGTTTTGCTGGTTATGTCAAAGATTGAAGGACATGTGGCTTTGTCTAAACTTGAGCGCAGAGCTGCAGCCAAATATTATTACTTTATGCTGGTGAATGTATTCTTGGGAAGTATAGTGACTGGAACAGCTTTTGAGCAACTGGATGCTTTTATCCACCAATCACCTAGCCAGTAATGTTATTTTTCCTAATTCTTTGGTTCATTTGTTTGAGTTGGTTACTGTAGAAGTAGACTTCTCACATTTTGTATGTATTTAAGATTCACTAATTGTATACAACCCTTACCTCCTCCCCTGTGAATGAAGAAAGGGGTGAATTGAGAATATTAGCAATGAGCAACATGATCGAGAAAGCTGAATGTCTGAAGAAAGAATTTGCCATGCACTTAAAATCTTCATATTCTTAAAGTCTTATCTGCATATTTTTGACCCTTGTATATATCACCTACTCTCTTAAATACTAAGGGTATAGCTAAGTTAAAGCATTGATGACAGATTAAATGTGTTCAATCTCATAAATCAATAATCTTATTTCAGATGTTTAATCCTGAAATATGAACATGACATCTTAATTAGTGCATCTATGTAATATGAAATCATTGGTGTGAAACGATTACAAAATTATCTATCCTAGGAAGTCTGAAGAAGCGGGTGGCTTGTGAAATCTGTCCAGTAAGACCGTAGGAATGTGTCTAAACCACATCGGCTATTTGGCTCCTTGACTAGAGCTTCTGCACATTAGTTCTCAACCCAGTAGAGGTAATATAGGAGAGAGCATATGGATATTTTAGCTGTTCTCTTGTCTGTGAAAATTGCCAGAATTTAGAACTAAATTAGGCTATTAATCTACAAACATGGTTGACTATATGCTTTCATTCAAGTACATGTCTGCTTAAAGCATCTGCAAATATTTTTATGGCACGGCAGATCTGTAGGAATCCTATAATAAACCCATTTTATTCTGTCTGCTTCTTTTTGCTTTTTTAATGGAAGACATGTAAACACCAGTTCCCTGGCTTTTTTCAGAGTTGGATATCTTTCTCTCAGCTAGGACCTTGGTAACATTTGTCATTGTATCTCAATGTGCAGGATTCCTAGGAACATTGGTGTGTCAATACCCATGAAGGCTACCTTTTTTATTACATATATTATGGTTGATGGTTGGGCTGGCATGGCTAGTGAGATTCTCCGACTGAAGCCGCTTGTCATTTTCCATTTGAAGAGCATGTTTTTAATTAAAACTGAACGAGATAGAGACAGGGCTATGGATCCTGGAAGTGTGGACTTTAAAGAGACTCTACCAAGTCTCCAGCTTTACTTCCTTCTTGGGCTTGTCTATGCTGTTGTCACCCCAATACTTCTTCCTTTCATAATAGTGTTCTTTCTGTTTGCTTTCCTGGTTTATCGTCATCAGGTAATCATTATTTTGGATCTCTTTATTTCATTCTAGGGAAAGACCTCATTCGTTCTTGTTTCCTCAGTTGTGTGTTTGGGAAGATCAATCCTCCTTCCCTACTTGTTTTTTATGCCTAAACTGTTTAGTCTACTGAAAACATTATCGGTTTGATTTCTGTCTGGAGAAGCGAAAAAGACTCTGTTGATCATCAGTTACTGTTAGCATGCCTTGTATACTAATTATGGTTGTATTGTCTAAAGCTTTCTGTAATATCTTTTATCTCGTGGTGTATTGTACTTCCATTGTTTGAATGGTGATAAATTGAATTTAGATCACAATGTGTGTGTGCTGTCTCAACCTCCCCGTCGAGCTTTGTACATGTCCTGTTGTAGTGTCTCTGGAGTTCAGGACCTGGTCATTTAGCCTTCCCTTAGAAAAAAGACTTTGAGGTTATATTCTAGGCATTATATACTATCATGGTTATTGTAGTTATTATGATTCATAGAGGTATCGAGCTTGTTAGAATTATCCAAAATTGATATAGCAAGCATTTCTAAGTTTCCCTTCTATTTTCAAGGATAATTTCCATATTCCAAGCATCCATATCTATTTTAACTGTTATATGCACAACTTAGGTACAGCAAGGTGAATAAAGGATATGTGTGACAGAGTGTAGGTGGCATGCATTGGTAGACAATTGAAGCTTGCAACTGATGAACTGTACTATATTAGTACTCTGTATTATCAGGATAGACATCTAAGTTGTCAATTCTCTGACTCAGATATATTTTCATGTGGCTTACTTGTTGAAAGCACTCTCTGTGAATTTCTACTAGGATCTTAGCATGGTGAATTCACTTTCTTCATGCTGATGCATCATTTTGTTACTTCTTGTTCTTTTATATTGGTTTTTGGTTTCATGGCTTTCTAACACCTACTATCTATGCCACTGTCCAGATCATTAATGTGTACAATCAACGCTATGAGAGTGTGGCTACATTCTGGCCACATGTTCACACTCGCATTATTGCTAGTCTTTTGATATCTCAGTTCCTTTTGATGGGGCTTCTCAGTACAAAAAAGGCTGCTAGGTCTACTCCGTTGCTTATTGTGCTACCCATATTGACGTTTGCATTTCACAAGTACTGCAAGAGTCGTTTTGAGCCTGCATTCAGCAGATATCCTCTTGAGGTCAGATTTTTCATTAATGTATATGATGAAGACAACATCTTAATATAGTTTATTCTGAATTGATTTACTACTTAGAGAGTTCAATAGGTCTTAATTTAGTAATGTCAGTATCTGAGTTTGGTTTCATCTTTACAGGAAGCGACAGAAAAGGACGAACAGGAACACACTGGAGAACCTGACCTAAATTTGAAAACCTATCTCACTGATGCATATTTGCATCCAATTTTTCGGTCGTTCGAGGAAGTTGAGTTTGAGGAGGTCAGAGTCGATGCAGTTAGGGTAGACAAACTCAGCACGCAGGTCCCAAGCCCCCCAGCTCAAATAGAAGAAAGCCCTACAAACTCTCCTCCTCAGCAGCCTCAACATTACTCCTATGAGCATGATTTCCATTCTTATGATTATTACCAACATCAAGAAGCACATTCATCCCAGTATCAGTATCAGTACCATTATGAAGGTTGATCCTGAAGGTGCTTACCCAAGAATGCGCTAACTTGGATATCAGTCCTAACTCAGGTTTTGATCAAGTATAGCTTCGTATCTCACTTACTTTCTGATAGTTTTGCTTCTGATGTAATCATCTCATTAATGTAAATGCTTCTTAGTTGAGTAGTATCCTGAGGTAGGAAGATCATGACGCCAATTGTCAGTTACTTCGAAGGGTGCTAAAGCCATCAAGCGTCGTTGTGCTCCTTTACAATGTATTCTGTTTTCTTCAAATGGCAATTGGTAGTAACTGGTATTTTAGCCTGTAGCTTCTACTAATTTATGAACATCAGAAATTGATTAGACTGAAAGAAAATGATGAAAATTCCGGGATCAAGTAAACTTTTTTTTTTTCTTTTCTTTGAGTGGGGATCTACTGAACTTTTTAGACTTGGAAGCGAAGTGTGCACAAGTAACTACAAAAAGCACTATACACGTAAATGTTGAATGTCATCTCCTGAAAGCATATCTTATCAGTAAATGGTCTAAAATAATTGATGTGTTGAAGGTTACAAAATTAGGCTCTTCAGACATATGCGGCAAACTGCTATTCCACCACTAGTATACCTGCTACTTATTTTCTTAGTATTGCGGATTATTTAGTTTTCGTAATTTGGGCCAATTGTAGGTAGCAGTAAAGTAGTATTTAGTTGAGTCAATAGTCAATACCCAAGCTTCTTTCTTTTGTAATTAGTAATAGTATTTTATTAAGTCAATATTCAAGCCTCTACTTTCGGTATTTAGTAGTACTGTTTTTTAAAGTCAAAACTCAAGCCTCTTTCTTGTTTTCCAACCACTTAATTTTTAATTAATCATGCAGATTGCAGGATAAGTTCTTGTCAATATCTTCTGATTGTGGTCTTACTAGTTTATTTGATCAACTTCATTTTTGCCCTTGAACGTTTCAGGTAGTTGCCATTCATGTAGGATCAAGTTATGTTAAACACCGTGTGATTGTGTTATACGGAGTAATTATTATCGTCCCCCTCTTTTTTTAAGTTTCAGATGGTTCCAAGTTTTCAACTTGCCAGATTCATATAGGATCAGATTATCCTCAATCATATGATATGTGCCTTTGTTGCTATTATATCCCTCCCTTTGAGTTCTTCTTTTCTACATTGGAGCCACACCATAAAACGATAAAAGGCAATTCTAAAAAGTTTTGTAAGAGACAATTCATTTAAAATCAAAACAGTTTTAAAATAGTCACTTCCTAGTTTAAATTTTGTCGTGTTTTTCACAATATCAATCAAAATACCAGTTAACTCAATTTATATTTGTGTTGTAAATATACCATCTTTTTCCATAATCTACATAGTAATAATACGACAAATACTCCATAAGAATTGAGGATCTACATTTATGACCAAACATTCGAACAAACTCAATCTTCCCATATGTTTGACCACAAAAATCCTTACCAGAGTCTTAACCTGACATGCATGACATGTCTACAGACAAGACAAGGCCACACAGTTAAATCATGACATAAACAGCAGACATCACAACAGAAAACGTATGCAAATACACAAACTGAACACTTTCCCCAGTTAGTTGGCAAACTCTACACTCTCCCGCCACCCTGGAATAACTCTTAACCTCAACTTACATAACACATGAATAAAATCCCCGACAAAAACAAATCTAACTTGTACCCACTTATTAGTTATCACTATATAGCAACATTATATTACTATATAAGTGGTACGTTACTATTTCATACCAATATAACATCTCATAATCTTGCATAACACAATAATATTCATCACATTCTTTGTCTGCTGACAAATAAAAAACAATGGCAGAAACTATGGTTCAAAGTACCCACAAAAACATAGATGTAAACTGCACATTTTACTCCCCAGAAACAGGGATTTACAGCAGTAAACACCCCAATATTGATCTCCCTAAAGACACTTTTCTTGATGTTGTTACCCATGTGTTTTCTTATAAAAATAATGGGGATAGTAATGCTCTTATTGATTACTCATCTGGGTGTTCATTGAATTATTCTGAGCTGTTTTCTTGTGTTAAGTCTATGTCTTTTGGCCTTAAGGAAATGGGTTTTTGTCAGGGTGATGTGGTTTTGGTTATTTTGCCTAATTCAGTGTATTTTCCTGTTGTGTTTATGGGTGTTGTTTATATGGGTGGGATTGTGAGTCCTATGAATCCTTTGTCCACTTTCTCTGAGGTAAAACGTCAAACACTTGGTTGTCGCGCTTCTTTCGCCTTTGCTCAGGGCGAAAATGTTGCCAAGTTGAGGGGGTTAGGCCTTAAGGTCATTGAAGTGCCTGAGAGTATGAATGTTGGTGAGGAAAGTAGCAAATGTTCTGATTTTTATAGGCTTTTAATTGGGAATGTGGAGAATTCAGCTCCAAGGGTTAGGGTTAACCAGGATGATACCGCGGCAATTATGTATTCTTCGGGCACAACGGGTGCTAGTAAAGGTGTGATGCTTAGTCACAGGAATTTGATAGCAATGGTGGAGTTGTTTGTTCGATTTGATGCTTCGCAGCATAAAGAAAAGAGTTGGCAGAATGTGCACTTGGCTGTTTTGCCAATGTTCCATATTTATGGCCTTGCTCTTTTTGGGTTGGGTTTGCTGTCATTAGGTACTACTGTTGTTGTGATGAGGAAATTCGACGTAAATGAGGTGGTGAAAGCGATTGATCGGTATAAGGTTACACATTTTCCTGTCGTGCCACCGATCATGGCAGCATTGAGTACGAAAGCAAGGAGCCTTACTGATAGAAGTTGCTTAGGAAGCTTGAAGCAGGTTTCTAATGGTGCTGCTGCTGTAACCCCTAAACATATTGCAGACTTTTTGCAGACTTTTCCTGGTGTAAACTTCATTCAGGTAAAGTTGCTCAGAGTTGCCCTTCCTGTATAAAAATTTCTTATGATACTTATTATCCGATTGCGTCAAGCAGTGTAAAATGTTTCATTAATTAGTCATTCCCTAAGCTTATGCATATGTTGCATAATATGCTTTCTCAATAATCTCGAATGAGATACTGGAGGCTGATATGTTCTCCGTGTACTAACTTCCAGGTTTTCTATATAAAAACTGCAGGGTTATGGCATGACTGAGTCGGCAGCAGTAGGAACTCGTGGAATCAACGACCAGAGTGCTGACAACTATGCCTCAATCGGCCTCCTAGCCCCAAATTTTGAAGCAAAAGTGGTAAATTGGAATACTGGTTCCTTCATGCCACCTGGAAAGGCCGGAGAGCTCCTGCTGCGTGGACCTGGAATTATGAAAGGTGAATTCCGAATTCTATTATTTTCAGTGCGATAGAAATGTTTTTGCGAAATTTTACAACATAACATAAGTAGTCTCTTTTTCCACATTTGAGAAGTTAGATTTATCTGGAACTATATGATTCGGGTTTGTCACTACATGTCAATAGATGTTAAAAATAAAAACTTGGACACTCGAGAATTTGGCCTCTTTGCAAGTTCGGTAACTAACATTGCGCTTGACAGGGTATCTCAATAACAAAGAGGCTACACGGTTAACCATTGAAGAGGACGGGTGGCTACATACTGGGGACATAGCATATATTGATCATGATGGTTACTTGTACATACTTGAGCGGTTGAAGGAGATGATTAAATATAAGGGTTTCCAGGTGCTGCTATTTCTCCAACCATCAATTTATTGTCAAGCGACGTGTTTTCTATTATTCAGGGACTGTAAGCACGATTTGCATTATCTTACTTCCTCTCATTACTGTTTTCAGATTGCCCCAGCTGATCTCGAAGCTGTCTTAATGTCCCACCCTGAGATACTGGATGTTGCGGTAACAGGGTGAGTCTTCATACCAGTCTTTTCTAATCATGTCTAAAAGCAGACTACATTACAGTAATTGTTACTACATATCCCCTATGCCAAATTAGCATTGTTATGATTCTGCATATTTATATAAAGATATGATTTGTCTAGTAATGACTTAATGTTTAATTGTCTGAAGAAGATTAGGCAGTCAACATTTAGTTGTAGACTGTGCAGTTGAGGAATGAGCAAACGTCATGTCATGTGGAGAACCAGTTAATGTCACTTTTACATTTTTTTTGTCACACTTTATCACAGAGTACTTATTGGTGGTTATCAGTTTTCAATGTAATGTAACGTAATGCAAGAGTTAACTCTGCATCTTTAGAACCAAGTGACAATACTATGCAGCAGGTGAAATATAGTATGGTTTTATAAATTAAATCAGAAGCCATCATTTCTTCAGTACTCATGCGACGGAGTTATTTCACTTTCGGCTTTATGAAGCCCCTTATGTCAGTAGATTTCCAGAAGCTTTGACTGAATTTTGGCTGCCATTTCACTCTTTCAGGGCTGCTGATGAAGAAGCAGGGGAGGTTCCAGTAGCATTTATAGTCAAGAAGCGAGGAAGCTCGCTGTCACGAGATGAAGTTATCAAATATGTCTCAAAGGAGGTTGAGCTCTAACTTCAGCTGTCAGCACTTTGAGTATTGCTCAATGATAGCTATTTAATAAATTTAAGATCATAAATGCCATGTTGATTTTGTTTTTCTTGCAGGTTGCTCCATACAAGAAAGTTAGAGAAGTTATGTTTGTGACCTCCATACCAAAATCAGCAGCAGGGAAGGTGCTAAGGAGACAGTTGAAAAAAATCCTGAAAGAAAACACTGGAAAAATTGTGGCTTCCAAACTGTAGTTTTTCTTTCTTTATAACCACACTTAAGTTAGTAACATTGTATAATATACTTACAGATTGAAAGAAAACACTGGAAACACTTATGTTTTCAATTCTATATTCAATTTTTTGTAATCTCTGTTTGAGGGGGCACCATATTGGAAAGAGCCCTGGGCAATAAAGTTCTTGAATGTAATTAATCTAAAATTATGTTTATGTTGGCATTCTCAATAACTAGATGAACAGTGTAGTAAAAAAATTGAACCAACTACAAGAGGAGTACTGATATTGAAATGGATGATGAAGATGCTGGCTATCTTGACGGGTTCAAATTATGGAACAGTAAAAAGCATCCCATTTTTTCGAGGTTACAGAAGTATTGTTCAATCTATTAAACTTCAATTTGGTTGATGTAAAACAGAAATGGAACTCTGGGATGTTTTGGCGGAGCTCTACTATGTACTCCGCAACTAGTATTGCTCAGAATCAGTATCAACTTTCTGAAAGTACGTCTGTAACTAGTATTTAATCTGGATTAATTAGTTTCTAAAATTTTAAGGCTATTGCGAAGTTCTCATGACAACTTGTGCTTCATTCAGTTTCTTATGACTTTGGATGAAGCTTGTGAACATCTGACTTCCTCACATGAAAAAGTTCTCCATTTTTAATTTTGTAGTAGTTACATTTTCGATGAAGCTAAAGATTTATCGTTATTTTGTTTCAGATGACATTGGACTAAATCAAAATAATATAACCTTTTGTGTTTCTTTTTATCACACACTTCAGTTCAAGGGTCGATCGGAAACAACCTCCCGGCATTATTGCAATGCAGGGGTACGTCTGAAAATTCTTTTGTTAAGTACTCAGAATGTCGAAAGGTGCATGCAAGAGACAGTAGGGATAGAAGTCCTTGTATGCAACCCAAATCTCCTCTGCAACATTGTCAACTATTAGCTCATCAGTATTCTCACCGTGAGCCTGATGGTGATTGCAGTGAAGTATTTTGTTTGTTTGTCAAAGAGTCTTAAGGACATAGTTCATTTTATTACATGTTTCTCTCTTGGTTATTTATGTCATGGTTTTGACAGGTAGGATAACATATCATTTTAATGAAAAACATTGGCTACCACACTTTAAAGAATGTAGATCACTTTCTTCCTATCTTTATTTGATTCCAACGGCCCTTTTGCATCCATGCAAATAATCAAGGTCCCACAAAATTATATAACCTTCGTAATATGCCATAAATAACCCCACCAAATACGAAAATTCGTTACACTTGCACTACATATCTTACACTAGCATCATGGCTACTGCCATGGCAGTTACAACGAAAGTACCATTTTACCCTCTAAGTAACCGCTTTTCCCGCTCAAATTTCACTGCTTTAAAGTTTCACATGGCTGTTAAACCAATCAAATGCCAATCAAATTATGAAAAGTCAGGAAATCCCATTAAAGTTGTTGGAAATGGCTATAGATTCTTGCAGTTGGGTCCTCATAAACCGGGTTCGAGTCGAGTTGTTTTAGCTAAAGCTGCTGGTTCTAGCTCAAATGAGAGTCTTACTTCCACAATCACACAAAATGTTAGTATTGACTTACTTTTTTGTCCAATTTATAAGCTTGAATTTTGGTAATAATTTTTTTTTTTTTTTGGTCTGAAATGTGTGCACACAGTCACTGATGAGAATCGAACCCCTAAACTCATGATTGGGATAAGAGAGCTCTAACCACTTAAGCTAGCTCTTTTCTTTGGTAATAATGTTATGTTTGCAATAGTTGAATGTAATTTTTTGTTGGTTTATCTTATAAATTGAAAATTTTATGATAAACTTTTATTCTGTAGGTTTGATCTTGCTGTGGATTTAACTGTTTTACTGGGATTTTAAGTAGTAATGTAATTTGTGTGCTGATTTACTATAGATATTTGGTGGGTATCTGTTAGTTTGGCTTGTGAAGCTTCATTGGTAGGGTAATTGTGTTTATTGATGTACTTCTGTGATAGTAATTGTGTTAATTTTTGCACCAAATGACCAATAGAATGACAACTCTAAGAATCAAGAGATGCTCCAGTGGTTAGAAGTATCGTCTCCTGACTGAGAGGTTGTGAGTTTGATTCTTATGTGCATCCTTTTGCGCGATCCTTTGGAACCAAATTTGATTTTAAACTCTTGTTGGGTTCTTTTTAATATGGTTAAAAACTCAATTTTGATGAATATTATGTGCTTATTGATCTTATCAGGTGGGTATAGTAGGTAAAATTGTTTAATCAAGGATTTTAAGGAATTAAGGAGTTTTGGTGCTGATCTAGTACAAATGTCATGTGGTTTATTGTTGGTTTGGACTCCCAAGCTATCAATATGATTGTAATGTTGTGGTTATTGATATAATCAGGTGGTGGGTTTGGTTCATTTGGTTGCATCATTAGGGATTATTCTGGCAATGGATAAGTTGCTGAAGCAGGTTTTTGTGGAAGCAGCAATTAAGTTCCCAAGTGCATTGTTTGGGATGTTCTGTACATTTTCGATTCTCATGATCCTTGATTCTACGATTCCAGCAGCTGCAAGGGGTTTGATGAGCTTTTTTGAGCCAGCCAACTTGTTTATTCAAAGGTGGCTTCCACTGTTTTATGTACCTTCACTGGTGATTTTGCCTCTTGCTATTAAGGATATCCCTGCAGCTTCTGGAGCAAAGATCTTCGGCATTTTAGGTATTGTTTTGTGCCCTTCAAGCCAATCTCTTACATGCTACCTATAAGTGCTTTTTTTTCCACTTCATATAATCCCCATACAATTCTATTGTTATGTTATTGTGTATATCTCAGTTATCTGCCATCTATTTTCATAAATTAGGGATGACCCTGTCAATACTTAGTACTGTAACTAAGAGCATTTAAGTATTGTGCACTGGTCATTAGATGCTTGTTCAGAATCTCTCTGAGTGCGTCTTGTTTTATTAGCACTTTGTATACAACTAGCAAAACCATCTGAGTGCCTTTGCAGAAGTGCTGTTGCGTGGAAGTAATACCAGGCGAAAACATGACAACAATTGTGATGCTCAGAAATATAATGTCATGTAACCCAGATTTAGTTAGAAATTCCACCAGATCAAGTTGGAAATGCCCCTCCACCACTAATTAGATAATTTCCCTCTTCGTGCACGTTTTAGTACTTTCAAGTTGTAACCATGATTTTCTGTGCTGTGTCATTGGTGAATTCAGGTTCTGAATTTCACTACTGACCAGCTATCTAACTGGATGCCTTCATTTTTTGTGGTTACTTGTCTTCTAGTTGCTGGATACATGGCGTTATTTCGATTTACATGTGGGCATATGGGTATATGTGTTGTATTGTGTATCAAGCAGTGGTTAATAGGTACCATTCCTCTTTGTTTATTATAATATGTTCCTTGTAGTGGGAGGATGGCTGGCGTCGCTTTGTGTTGCAGCATATACAGCTATAGCTGTAAGGAACATTGTGAAGACGGAAATGATACCTGCTGAGCCTATGTCAAAACCTCCTCCGTTTTCTTCTACTGAAGTGTGGGCGTGGAGTGCTTTATTCGTTGTATCATTTGCAGGCGCATACCTATATCCAACAGTCTTAGGAACTACTGCTCGTACCTGTCTTCCCTTCTTGCTTGCAGCAACAGTCCTAGGCTATATGATTGGCACAGGGTAAGATTTTAATTTGATGAGTTTTGGTATTGATGAAAGATGACATGATTGGTAAACTGTCATGGCGCTCAGCGGGAAATATTTCAGGAATTGGAAACTTACCTTTTCTAGTGTTTTTCTTTCAGGTTACCTTCCGGACTGAAGAACCTCTTTCATCCAATTATATGCTGTGCCCTTTCTGCAGATCTTGCAGCTTTTGCTTTTGGGTACATAACGAAATCTGGAATTGATCCTGTTTTAGGTTTGCAACTGACTTTGCTCAGGTTCTACAATGACTATTTTGTTTTGTCCAAGTCAAGACAGGCAAAAGAAAGAAAAGAAAAAAGAATGCTGCAATTTGTGAATTGTGACGATCTGACTTTATAGCATCACCAATCTAAGCTCTAACTTTGTGCTTATAGCATTACATGGTGCATAATTGAATGGCCGTCTATCCTTCTTCTCTGTGAGTGAACCATTTGATTTCCAAAATATTCCTAAACTTCCGTGTCTCCAGTTGCTGTCCCATTTCTCCAAATTTCATCTTTTTCATGTACAGACTGAAACATTACTGGTTAATCCCGCTGTTGAACTTCATATGAAGATGCCAACGATTGCCTTGACCATATAAGTTGGAACTTAATGCTTTTTCCTATTACGAACTTTTATATATCTTCCCTTCTACTTTAAGTTAGGTCAACCAAAAGCCTAAGGTCCAATCAATGGTTATATCCTAATACGACTCCTCAAGTAAATGGCCATTGAGCTTGAATGACCACAGGCCCTCCTTGTACCTTGTCTTGAAATATTTCTCTTTTCGGGAGAAGGGGCTCCCAGAAATGCAGGATTACAACTCGAGACATCTTGGCCTGTCGTGATCTAGTACCATGTGAGAGAACTCACTCAACCGAAAGCCTAAGTTGATGGTTGAAGCATAAATTCTATTCAATTTTTACATTTCTTCCATCTCCAAGTCCTTTTTTTTAGAAAAAAAAAGATCACAATCAAGTAAAATATTCAATGTGTATCTGAGAGAGTGCTTTAAAATCTTAGTGGCAGTTATATTGCAGAGAAAGGTCATGTATCTGCTCTTGTTTACAGAGAGTGGACAGGTTAAGCTACACCGGTTTCGTTCAAGGCTAACAGTGTGACTTTGTGCAGGATATTATCTTACCAAGGTGTCAACAAACCCTGGAGCTGGTGACATTTTGATGGGATTTTTAGGATCTGTAATCATCTCCTTTGCCTTTTCAATGTTCAAACAGAGAAAGGTACTAACCATTATAAACCTCTCCACTGCCAAAATTAATAAGTTCAATTTCTCTTTTTCTGGTTGTTCTGCAACAGGCTCCTGTCTGTCCAATAACATCAAAATGTCAATGTTGTGATCATCCCTCTGGTGTCTTATGACTTTTCAGCTTGTAAAGAGGCATGCAGCAGAGATCTTCACATCTATCATAATTGCAACACTATTCTCATTATATTCAACTGCTCTCATAGGGCGCTTAGTGGGGCTTGAACGATCATTGACTTTGTCAATTTTACCCCGGTGCATTACTGTGGCTCTAGCCCTCAGTATAGTCTCCTTGTTTGAAGGTAGATGGTTGCTTCAAAAACCTTAATGTGAAAGACCTCATTATCACATGAATTTCTTATACTCAGTATTTATATGCTGGAAAATATGTTGACGCTTTGCTATGGCAATTTTTTATTTTTTTCTGTTCCGTCTTCCACATTTGAAGTCTGACGAGTTCTTGAACTAATTGGTCACTCAGGAACAAATGCATCCCTAACAGCTGCTGTGGTTGTGTTAACTGGTCTTGTTGGGGCAAACTTTGTACAAGTTGTGCTTGATAAGCTGCAGTTCCGTGATCCTATTGCCCGAGGAATAGCGACAGCATCCAGGTAACATATATATGAGCCAATACAGATATTAACATCTTGAATGTGTTTTCTCATGGTTTCACTGGTTGCATTTTGGTCAAATTGGGAGACAAGGATTGTTCATTCATCATTCACTTACCTCTATAATTATGAATGCTAATCACTGCATGTTCTGGTGTTAAATTTCAGTGCTCATGGCTTAGGAACAGCAGCATTGTCTGCAAAAGAACCAGAGGCCCTTCCCTTCTGTGCTATTGCATACGCCCTCACTGGTATCTTTGGCTCTGTTCTATGTTCGGTTCCTGCTGTCCGCCAAAGTCTGCTCGCTATTGTTGGTTGATTAATTACTTTCCTTTCAAATTTTGTTTTTCTTTATCATGTATACTTTGTACATAACTCTGAGCAGTGAAATGGTATTTATTCTTTTGTAATTTTTGTGCAAATCCTACAAGTAAGATATATAATGAATAAGCTAATTTTTGTCTCCTTAGGTCCATTTGTTTTTTTGGCAGATTCCTTCACTTGTATTTGTACTAAGAAAAAACATAAATGATACGGAGTATGAAGCTCTTTGATCATTGATCGACATTCCATGCAAACATATTCTTCAGTGTCACCGACATCCACCAGAAAGTTGTTGCTATTTATCGTCTGAAATCAGCTACAAAAGGCATTGTCCTGTAATATTTTAATAATTTGTGTAGAATCACACCCCATGTACCCATTCCTGGTCCAAATGTCCCTCTTGGCTTTTCGGGGTAATAAATTTCTCCTCCGCATACAACGTAGGAACCGTACTTAGTCATTCCGCAGAGCAAACGCGATGGCCAAAAAACAATTACTGTGTCATGAACGTCGAGCCACCAGTTTTCATTAATCGGATCCTGCATTTGTGAAAGATCTGCTTTAGGAGGGGAAGGTAAATGAAGAGTTATGCATGTGTGGAGATAATTATCACGCAGTCGTCACTGCATGTCGTGTCTTTGAAGGTGTCAAGACCGTTAAAGGCTGCGGGATGTGCGGGAGGATGCTACACCCTACTGGCAGATTTCGTAAAGGGCGTTACTACAATGAGCGCATCCGTTTGTTACGTGATTACGTCCTCGAAAAAGAATGCGTATTGGAGGGAGAATGATAATATGATAATTTGATCCGATGATCCCAAATCCCAATCATTATGGCTATACTCTAATAATTATTTCAATATTACGTACTGTTATACGTCCTCATACTCTTAAGAAAAAATACTATAAGAGGTGTTACTTTTGAAACTATCACATCAAATTTTTAATGGCATGATACCAAGAGGCCACATTATTAGATTCTTTTAACAGACACTTCTCAAATTACACAAATTAGACAATGCAATTTTGTAGTGATCGAAGTGTATATATGTTTAACAACTAACACTTCAACATTATACAAAGTTATGTAAAATGATTCATAAACTACACGCTGCCCCATTGAAAAAACATAAAAGCCGAACTCACATGAGCCAATTCTAATAGACTTGTGATTAGCTAGCTTGGATTACTCAAGGCTCGGCTAGGGCTCGAATTTGACCAAAATCTAGCTAAACTTTGACCAAATTGATTCCAAAAATTGTCCAACCGTCTCTGATAATCAAGGGCCTTTTCGTAGATTTTAGAGACAACATGCGAAAGATAAATAGTGCCAAAGCCGAAGTTTGTCCAATTAGTGGTAATTTACAACCCTATGCACTAACATGTTCATTACTAGACCATTTCAACGGGATTGTTTGGTCAAAATGAATACAGGGTGGAGTGATTGAGTTTGGGAGTTTTTCCACTGAACCAGGTCTGGTCAGAGCACAGGAAAGTCTAACTTCATTAACCCAACCCGTTTTTTAAAGTCCAATTAAGCTGAGAAGAAAATAAAATGTCCACATTCTTAAATACTTTTTTATGACCCGTGGATAACGTGGCCTATAAAGAAAATGACTCGATCCTCTATAACCCGACCGAATAATATGAGGATCCAAAAAATGACGCCGGGCCTTTTCAAGGGTCCCCGAATCATTGCACATGCCTATTCCTTACCAAGGTGAGTTCCCCATGAGTCAAAAGGATGTCAACAACAAGTCCAATAGGCTAGCTTCGTGTGCTCAAGACCTCACTTCCGAGCCTTGCACAAAAAACATGCCAATTACCTGACATTTTGTGTAACAAAACCTCTCCTTTCAGTACTTTCTTCACTCCCATTTGTTCACAGAACCCTCTACACTAAAATTCCACACAAAATAGTGAGAATTCAGAGCAAAAGGAGCTAACTTTCTGAGTTGTGCTACAATTTCCTGTACTGGGTATACTTCATTATCCTTTATTCTTTCTTTATGTTGCTTAAATTGGTACTTTGTTGTTGTAATGCAATTTTCAGCTTGTGGGTACTTCAGTATTGTAGTTTTTATTGTAGATTTCGGTTAATATGTTTGATTTGAGATGAAATTGAGCTTGTTTCATTGTTGTATTGCATAAAGTTTGATCCTTTTACTTGAAGAACCAACCTTAGTGTCATAGTGTGATTCAATTTTCAGCTCCTGGGTACTTCAATTATGTTGCATTTGTTGTAGATTTTGGTTGATATATTTTATTTGTGATGAAATTGAGGTTATTTTATGGTTGCATTGCATAAAGTTTGATCCTTTTACTTGAAGAACCAACTTTTGTGTCATGTCTGTATTACTGTTTGATTTCTTAGTTTACCAACATTGTTTGTGTTTATATCAGTGCTTTGACCTGTGTGTTATGTTTATTTGATGGGGTTTTTCATTGTTTGCTTGCTTAAATGCTTCATTACATGTATTGCTTTGGTATATAACTGCTCCATTCAGTGTTCTGTGAAGTTTGACTGTGGTTTTAAATGATATGTTCTATGTGATAGGATTACTGTTCTATGACCTTGTTATGTTCAACAGCATGCTTGTTCTTAATGTGTATCTGATAGGATCTATAGAACTTGATTCGAATTCGTTGAGTTTCGGATGTTTAATGATCTTCTTGGTAGTATAATTGGGCAATCTTTCTCTGAAGTTGTCTGTTGTCAAGAAATTAAGAATCTTGATTAATGTATGTGTGGATTGATTGTCTTTGCTGCTCAGAGTTACATTACCTTGGTTCAAGATTAATTGAACTGTTTGTTTTGATCTCATCATTAAGGAAGTTATGTTGAAGTCTTTGGGTAGTTTCATTTGCAAATGTTGTACTTCTTCCCAAGGTTTAATGTAGAAAGCCGTTATTGTCCTGGAAATTGACATCATAAAGCATGAAAGACTTTTATCAAAATATTACACCAAAATAGTGTGACATAGCATAAGAGTTTTGAAGAATTTTAACTCAAAGATATGTTTGAATTCTCATATTACTGTTGAGGGCTCGCTTGGAATGTGTGAAATAATTAATGGGGTAATAGGCAAAATTTAAAGGGAGCATGAATGGATTGAGGTGGTGATGATGGTGGAGGAAAGAAGAACATGGTGGATGAGGGTAATATTTACCCCCAAAAATGAGGGTAATAGTTCCCCACCTCCCCATTGGGGTAATAGTTCCCCCCCAAAAGTGGGTGGTCATACCCCCATTTCTTCCTCCTCTAACCACCACCACCACCTCATCCCTATATCCCCCCCTTTATTTTAGTTCATAAGCGTGGCCTAAAAAGGAGTGCTACCTTTTCTTCTGATTGCAACTAAAGGCCACATTGCCCTGTTGAGGTGTAGGTAGTATTGGTCTGAGCTACAAGATGTTCCTTTGTAATTTGATGTTTGCTTCCTACTTAACAAGTTACGTTTTCTGTCCTGATCTTTGTGTTAGGAACTGATGGACCTGTTGCTAGGAGCTAGAATTTCATGCTGTAAACGTTTATGATTAAAAGAACAGGGTTTTACTACACATTTTGACTTCTGTCTATTTCCTCCTGTTAAATAGGATTAATTACCGAGGATGGGGACATTTCGTTCAACTTACCCTATGATGTCTGAGGCACACCGACGCACCTCTGTCCCTCAATTTGCATGGTTCCATCCTGCCAATTATATGGCTTCTACAACGAATGAATTGAATCCATTCCAAGGAACTCAAGACAACCCACAAGGGCTGAATGCTATTCCTATTCGCTCCATTCCTATCAATGAAGCAGCAAACACTGTGGATGCTGAAGCCGAGCCAATTAATCCTACTAAAAAGCTTAAAATTTCAAGAAAGAACACTAGTGGTGGTGCTCCAAAGGAACCTAAAGTGAAGAAAGCCAAAAAGGGTACCTCAAAGTCTCCTAATTCCAAAGGTAGTGGCAGCCCTTTGGTGAAGCCTGAGAGAAAGAACCTGAATTTCGCTAGCTGTGAATCAAATGTTGGTGCTAGCTGTGATACAAATGTTGGGATCCCAATACCTTTCTGTTCTTGCACGGGTGTTCCTCGACAGTGTTACCGATGGGGGAGCGGGGGATGGCAGTCTTCATGTTGCACTACTAACATATCAGAGTATCCCCTCCCAATGAGTGCCACCAGGCCTGGTGCTCGGACGGCTGGACGGAAAATGAGTCATGGACCATTTGAAAAACTTCTGCAGAGACTCGCTGCTGAAGGTTACGATCTTACACATCCAGTTGACATGAAAGATCACTGGGCTAGGCATGGTACCAACAAGTTTGTGACGTTAAAGTGATAATGTAGAGTTTTTTCTGGTCATGTCTTAGTGCCCTGTTTCTTCAGTTTACCTTGCTCGTTTTAGTTACATTCTTGAATCATTTACGAGTTCGGCATAATTGTCAAGGTTGTCTATATTCAAGCACTTATATGTGCGCTATGGCCTATGGGTATGTAGATGTTTAATTTAGCTTAGCCTCTCCATGAATTTAAGCAAGCTGATTATGTTGTTCTTATCCCACCCACCCCACCCCAATCTCTCCTCTTTTCATTGATAGCGTAATCAACAATCAACACGGCTAAAAGGTGCGCTTAAGTCATTGTCCTGAGAGATTTATCAAAGGAAAGGACAGCCCATCATAATTTCTTCGATCCTCAGGAGTAGCTTTAATAAATGCTATCTTACATTATATTCTGGGTAGTGACCATAAAGTAAAATTGAGTGACTGAACAGCATGGCCGTTCTGGATGCATGAAGTTGCTTCTGTCAATGCTCAAATGTAGAACTCATATCTCCTTTAATGCTTGTCCGTGTAGAATCAGAATTTCAGAGTAGCCTATAACACATTATACAGGAAGAAGTGGTGTGGAAATTACAAATGGTGCAAGGAGAGGAGGAAAAAAAATGATATTCAGATGCCATGTTGCGTTTTCTTTCAGAGTGAGCTTCACGCCTTGGCAGCTGCTGCTGGTGTGGCTGACTTGCTAGCAGTCAGCTGCTCGTACAGTTCTCTGATCTTAAGTCCTATGATGGTTTGGAAGAAACCAGTTCCATTGTTGCTTCCTGGGAAGTCTTGGTGCTTCAACATCTGCTGGGTAACTTCACCATAGAACTTGGTTGATAGGTTGCTCAAATGGCTCTCAACATAAATTAACTCATCTAATCTGTCGAACTGCCCATCCATCTCTACCACGGTCACCTGCGAACACAAACACAGTTCATGCACCGCAAACACAACTGAAGTATTGTTTCTTACTAGTATCTAATGGATATGTTACAGAATGGCTGAAGTGAGATAATGAAGGAGATTACCTCATTGTCGTAGTAAGAGTCTGGGCCATAGGCGAATTTGATGCCAGGGTAAGAGCAGGTCAATTTTCTACCGCAGGGAATCCAGGAAATAGTGGATCCTTCATCAAACAAGTAAACTGGGCTGAAATATTTTACTCCTTCCTTCTGAATCAACTTAACTCTCAACACTTTGCCTTCATTGTCATCTGGGATTAGCTCGGTAGGCAATACTTCAATCACTGTGTCAGCATACTGCTTCTGTGGGTCTGCTCCAAAGTGAATTCCAACATTTACAAAAATGAGTGTAAGGTCGTGGTTTGCAGTATGACGAACACCATAAAAATTATCAAATGAAGAGATATCAATATCAAATTGTTTTGCTCACGTTGTTGCATGAGCAAGTGAGCAACTACAAATCCTTTCACACTAAGAAGTTGTTTGACATGAAAAATGTTCACACGTATACTATATGATTATAATCACAAGGCTAATGAAGTGAATTGCATGGTAACTTACCAATATAAGCATCAAAGTCTGGCTTTCTGGCTTCAATGCTGGCTTTAATACTCTCTAGACTGTGTCCTCTCTCTGCCATGTCTCTCTGATCATAATTAGAGGTCGTTTAGTTAGTACAGTATACAAGAACGACAATATACAACTTAAATATTTTTTTCTTCCTGGATTTATGTAAGGAGATCAAGTTGCATATATGCATTTGCACCTGAATCTTCCACGCAAATTTTACTTCATTGCTGATGTCCAAGTAGATACTGAAGTCCAGCAAATCCCTCACACGGGCGTCGTACCTGATTGACTCAAAATAGTTACTTATAGAATATGGATGCATTTGTACATGCAAGCGTCTGTAGTCCAACGGTTAGGATAATTGCCTTCCAAGCAATAGACCCGGGTTCGACTCCCGGCAGACGCAAGGCCATTAGTTTTTATCTCTTTCACTTTTTTTTTTTTTTTTGGACAAGGGGTATTTCACTATCTCTTTAACTCTTTATTAATAAAAGTCTATGATTTCTTAAGAAAAATATAATAAATGTGGTGATATATACTTTAGATGGCGATAGAGACGCAAGATAATTTCCGGATATACACAATAAAATTAGATATGGACCTCAAATGGGAAGGTATAGTTATTGGTGGGAAAGGTGTGACAATGACTCTCATATAAGCACAGCCAACCATTTACGTAGGATATTTCATCTCCTTATCACTTATCGAAGTAGAACAGCCAAGTGAGCCAACAATGAATTCTGTTATAATTGCCATGCTTTTCCCTTTTTATTTATTGAATTTTACCACTTTGCTGATTGTTGTCAACTATGCACTATGCAGGCAACACAAAAAATTAACTGTGGGATCGTTAGACGTAATCAGCAAGAAGATAAGGTGATGATGACTTCGTGACCACAAAACGCCTAGTAGTTTTCATCAGTTCCCTAGTATGAAGATCAACTATCTATCTCAGTTTGTAGATATAGTTATGCAAGAGATATTTTGGGGACTTATAGTTAGTGAAGGAGTATGAGGCCCATTTACCATTTGATAACCATTGCTACGATATTGACTATAACGCCTGTTTTCTTACAGATTATATATTGCATGATCGAGCGCGCATTAGTTAATGAAGTACTCGAATTTGCATTTTAAGCAAGGTAAAATATACGGTGGTGTAGATTAAACTGTATAAAATCTCCATGAGGCACATGAGCCGTAGATTATGGAGTAGAACAAAGTGATATTATCTTCTCATTACTTCCATGATAGATATAATGAGGGAATGATTGTCATTATACAAGAAAATCGTCCAAAAACAAATATTGAATGTCACTTCACCTATTATTACACTCACAAAAGTCTTACACCCTACTAGACTACTAGTTGACGGAGTAAGTTATACTCCGTATCTGCTTCAAGTGTTCTATATGTACATAAATATATAGCCCATTTTTTAACGTATGATATATATATACTCCGTAATTCGTATTAGTTTCTCAGGTAAAAGTAGGAAGTTGAGTGAAGAGAAACCTACATGACAAAGAAAGGCCCTTTTATGCCACAGATAGAATATACGTACGTGTGACAGTATTGCTTTTACACAAAATGAGGTTTTTGGAACAAAAATTTTGAGTGCTAAAGGTTCTAACAGAATCAGTATATATAATCACATTGGTTATAAATAAATAGTAAGTACTCACATAGGATGCAAGCCCTCGATAACCAAGATCTTAGGGGGCTGGATGAGCTCAGGGGCGTCCAACAATCCAGTAACGTGGTTGTAAATAGGCTTCTCAACAGCCCTGCCTTCTTTCAGAGCCTTAACCTGCTCATACATAAGGTCAAAGTCATTTGCTCTTGGGTCCAAGGCAGTAACTCCCTTCTCCTTCCTGCCTGTCCTATCAAGGGAATGGTAATCATCCAAGCAAATGACTGTGGTTGTGTCACTAATCAAGGTGTTTGAATCAGGGTTTCCTCCCTTTGGTGGCTCTGCTGCTCCTCCAAACACACTAGTTAGCCTCCTCATGAAGGTACTCTTACCACACCCTGAGTCTGCTGCTAGCCCAATCACAACTGTTTGTGAGCCATCTGAGGAGCATGTTATAACATATGGTCTGGTTATATTACTTGTTTTTTTGTAGCTCTTGGTGTTGTAGAAGAATACTTGGTGTTTTTGGTTGAACCCCAAGTGGGTTGTGGTGGGAATAGTGTATAATGTGCACACTGCCATATTGGTATGAATTCTCTTCTTTCTTTTGCTCTCCTTTGTTTTCCCTTGTTGACAAAGGAAGGAGAGTGAATGATGAAGTGAGTGTACAGATTTTTTTTATCAGTTGGATTTGTATGGCAATGGCATGAAATGAGTCTAGCTCACTTTTTCCTTTTGGTGAAAGTGTATTGATTTAGGACCAGAAATTTTGGCTAAGGAAAAAACACAGAATGCTATTTTCTAGAGGAAGAAATTATTGAATTTTGATGATGCTATAATTTTATTGCTCTATTTTGTTTGTAGAATATTGAAAATGCCCCTTGTTTTGATAAATGTGTGAGGTTGTTAGCTTGGAAGAGGAAAGGATATGGGGATAGTATGATTTTGTGATGAGGTTATACTTGTCCCTTGATCTTATAATTCTTTTGTTTCTTTTGTCCAAGCAAGAAAAAAACATGTTGGCATTTTGTTGATGAGGGTCTATAATGTTTATGTGATGTACAAAACTATTGAAGGTTGCATGGCGGTAATCCATTGCAAAATGGATATTTGCAATTCCACGTGGCATTGAGGGGATGGCTGGTTGAGGATGAGGGTTTTAAGGTGTGGAGTAGAACAAGAGTTAAATCTGTGTAATCCATTTCGATTTTTTGGACTCTCCTTAGTCCTTATAACTTATCAGCTTAGTGCTTTTCAAGTCCTTGGTCGTTCTTTGTTTTTGAGGAACTCATGAGATTATAGCCATAAACAGTTTCGACGTTTAGAAATAAGTTGATAATACATTCGAATAAGCCTCGCATGTACATGAAGAATATGCTTTGTATTTGCTGATCTAGCTCGGAGAGAATGTACAGCAGTACAGTTCAAATACTCAAACCAATAACTTCTCTTTTAACATATTAATGTGGAGCTACAATGCTCTTACTAATAGTACTCGTGGTCTATAATCCTTATCATTCTTGACACTGACATGCTACTGTCATAAAATGTACTTCGTATATTTTACTGGCTATTGTGTGGTTCGAGTTTAGTTAGGATCATACTGTAGTTGCTGAGTAAGAGTTATAAGCTTTGATGGTTCTACTCGGATATAGATCTTGTATTGGCATAGTCGATCGGTTTCTTCTGTAATGATCAACGATCATACATGAGGTCTACTTAGTGTTTTGGAGGTGGTTTTGTCAAATGTAGGCTGCAATAATATAATGTATAGTCGTATAAAAAACAACCTATCTTGTTTAGACTACGTACCGTCAAAAAAAGCAAAAAAAAACCTATCATACAAATTTATAAATAGACATTACTTTCCTAGCTAATTTATCGATTCAAATAAGATCCTTGTTTTAACAATAGTTATGGAGAGTGAGACACCTTGATCGCTTAAAATGTATGAGTGATACAAATATGATCGCTCAAAATGTTTTAAGCGGCCTCACTCGATATATTACTTTAGAAAGAAAATCAATAGTAAATATTTGTAAATTTTGCCAAGAAATTCGCAAAGTAGCTTTGCAGACCTTTGTTAAAGATTATACGTTGCCAAGTAATACACTGATGTATTTAGTCACTGAGAATTTAGGTTGCCTTCCGACGTACAAATTTCCATTTCATATTATTGAGGAACATTGATCAGTTGCTGTTTAGGGTTTAACATTGATCTTAATGTAGACTAGCATTACACAGTTCAACAAAGTTCATTTCTGCATTTCTAGCTTTAGTAAAATAGGCAGTAAAAGTATAAAGTGCAACAGCCTGAACCAGGATGTCAAAATTCTACAGTTCAACATTTATTTGAACGAAGAGTTTCTGTGGAGGCATCGTACAAATTTTTTTGAAACACTCCATTTCTGCCAAATAAATATGCAGCTACATCAGACTCGCGAAGCAACTGGCTCCAGAAGATACACAAATCATATTCAGCACAATCTCAACACATAACTAATCATATACCTCTATATCTAAGAAGTAACCAGAGGGTTTCACCGCTCGTACAAAAGAGACCGAATTCTCGTATTCCAATTCATGCCATCAACTAATCTGCTGCCATGAATGGATCTATTTCCCCTAGATCTGCAATTACAGGGGCCAACGTGTCTTCATCCTCTTCTTCTGATCGGAAATATGTCGGGAAAGGAAGCTTTGAGCTATCAGGTTTCTTGTAAAAGGCATCTTTTATGAACACAAAGTTTCCAGTGGCACCAGGGACCTATAAACATAGCAGTCATGTACAGAAACCATCATCTCCTTGAAGCATAACATGATTCTGAACATTGGTGGTATTTGTTTGGGGGGGGGGGGGTTGAGGTAAGAGACAGTTGCATATGTAACAAATTTCTGT
>CAAKMY010053794.1:0-10231 GCA_901111285.1 Corrigiola litoralis
TTCAGCCAATTATGTGTTCGATATTTGTATCGGTTCGGGTTGGGTCGGGTCATGCTTCGGGTTGAGTCGGTTTCGGGTCAACTCGGGTCGGTTTCGGTTCGGTTTCGGGTTTCCATTTTTCGGGTTGTATCGGGTTTCGGTTTTGCATCGGGTCGGTTCGGGTCGGTTTCGGGTGGTGATTTTCTCGGGTTGAATCGGGTCGGTTTTCCGACGATTCGGGTCGGTTTTGTCGGGTCGGGTCGGTTTTGCCAGCTCTAGTACTAGTGAAGTAAAACTACCATTTGACTATACGTTTTAGACTATTCTACACTTAAAGAGTGAATGAATTATTGTTTTGTTGGCATTAAATTATCACACAACCTACATGAATTTGTATCCTCCAAGGGCACTATTTTACAACTAAGTAATCCATACAAGTACGCCAAACAAGGTACTTAAACTTTGGGAGGATCGTCAAGCCAAAGACCATCTTGAGCCTCCCCGTGTAATAGCTTCCAAGCTGTATCATGGACGATGCTCCTCACCCACTAGCCGAACTTAATAATGTTGATCCCATTTTTGCTAATTAAGCCACAAAAATCTATCTTCTTTTAGAAATATATGAATCCCTAAGACCAAGGATGTGAGCACGATTACCATCCTCCTCATGCATAACATTATTTAACACATCATCTTTCCACCGTCATTTTTCTTTGTAAATAAGGTCATACACCCATAAATTCTCAGACACCCTCAACATTGGATCATGACTAGGCTTGGGAGTTGGACAATGAAGGCAGAGTTAGCATGCAACCAAGCGCACATTTTCATTAATTTATGTCATGATCATTTTCTTGTCTTCGCTTTAATCCTTCACGCAAAAGGGATTTAACACCTTAAATACTCCATGTCCTCCATGCGTAAAAGATCTATATGTTTGTAATATTTGGTCTGAAAAACACAATGCACAAGGATTGAACCAAGCTGCATAAGTCTACAATATTTCTTGGCCAACAAAGCTTGATTAAAAATTTTAAGGTCACGGAAACTCTTTCCACCCATGGCTTTTAGCAAACACAAGAATTCCCCGGTTTTTCAGTGGATCTTTTGCTTAGTTCCTTTAGCTCCTTACTAATGGGGGTCCAATAAACAAAAACAGACATACCTAAAAAGATCATGATAACCTATTTGTAAAACACTTTCTCAAAATCTAAAAAAAAAAAAGAAATAAAAGAAAAAATCAAGTCGTTAGGACAAAAGGTTTTGGGCTTGATCTTAGTCGAGTTTTTAGTCGCAAACCCGCATAATCGAGTCAGGTTGGGCAATCAAGTCGGGTCATTTCGATAAGCTTTATTGGGTGCTAGCCACTTGACTATACTAGTCAATGGGAAGATTCTAAGACCCGCATAATTTGTGAATAAAGTTAAAAAGATTATGCAATTTATATCATTAGATGTGTACCGAGAGTACTTACATATCACAATCTGTATCATGTTACCGGGAGCATGTGCTCCCACCTAGATTTTTGTAATTTTTGTCGTTTTTCTTGTGCCTTTCGTAAAAGGTACAAGGAAAACACTAATACAAGAAATATAGGGTGGGAGCATCTAATAATTTGCCCTTACATATCATCAAATTTGTTTCGTGATCAAGTTTATACTTTGAGAGATATTTGAATGTCAAAGTCTTATCTCGAAAAACGAAAACGACAAATAAATCTATTATCTATATATCAAAGGGCGTACTACCCAGGAATCCTATAGTTTCTTATTTTCTATGGAAGGCAGTAAACAACCCAAGCTCACCCGACTTGACCCCCAATTTCTTTAAACAACCCGAGCTCACCCGACCCAAAATAACCCAACTCGTAACTGACCCGACCCCAAATTTCCTTAAGCAATTTGAGCTCACCCGACCTAAAATAACCGACCTGGTAACCCACCCGACCCCAAATTTGTTAAGCAACCTGAACTCATCTGATCCAAAATAACCCAACCCGCAAACGACCAGACCCCCAATTTCCTTAAACAACCTGAGCTCCACCAAACCAAAATATCCCAACCCGATCTCCACCGATCCAACATATCCCAACCCGTAACCGATCCGACCCCCAATATCTTAAACAACCCGAGCTCACCCGAGTCGTCAAATAAACCAACCCGTAACCGACCCGACCCCAATTTCCACCTCACCATATTTCCACATTTAAAAATTCCTTAAAAAATAAAAAAGAAAAGAAAAGAAAAGAAATGAAGAAATGATTCGTGAAGCTTCTGGATCTTGACAGCAGTCAAGTCAATCATCTTATTTCCCCAAATTAAAACATTTCCTTCAAATATCTTCCATTATCAAACCCTAATTTACTCTTTTTAATCAATTTTTTCCAATTAACCGCATTTTCTCTCGTTTTATTCACCGGTGATTCTGGTATAAATCTCTCTCTGCCCAAATCTTATGCATTATGTAATAAAGTTCCATGCTTTAAATTTTATGAGTCATTTGATGTAATTTTTTTTACTATTTGGGGATTAATTCAGTAATTTATGCATTATTTTTGAGTAATGGGATGTTTTGTACTTTGAATTAGGGCTTTTGTGCTAGCTGAAGCTACCCAAGTTGGTTGATCATCTTATAGTGGTTGCTTTTTAGTTGGTTTTTTAAGCTTTTGTTTGATATTGCTCGTTTCGAGTTCCGAAATGTTGGTATGCTGTGTGTATTGCTAGTGAGTGTTGATCTGCTGGTGTAATTCTATGGAATAGAATTGAAATGCTGAGATTTTATGCTTGGTGTGGTGATTTTTGAAGTGCTGAGTTGCTGATTGGTGGATACTGTGATCATGTTGTGTGTGGCGATCGCGATAGTGCATGCTAGAATTTAATGGTTTACGTCCAATTTGCGTAATTAGTTGTAATTTGTGTCGTGCTTTGCATTTTTGGGCGGTATACTGTTTTTGTTATTAGTTGCCATTATCTTGGTGGTGCTCCTGAGTAGGGCATTGTAGTGTGATGGTCAAATCACAAATGTAGTCAGTGTTGTCCGAGGCGATAAGCTACGAAAGTAACGACCTTGACAAAGTTATGCTTTGTGCTTTGCTTTAATTGTTGTGCTACTACTATTATTGTTACTCTGATTGTTTTGGTTAAACCGTTGATATGCTTGACCTCCCGAGCTTATGAGTTAATAATATGTTCGCTTTTTAATGATTTTAGGTTGTTTTGCAGTCTGAAACTATCATGGCGGAGCAGCATTCTGCTGAGGGTGCAAGCACCAGTGGTGCTTCTGTTTCGAGTTCAGATTCAGCTCTGGAGCTCAATATCAAGACCTTAGACTCTCATATATATAAATTTCAAGTGGACAAGAATGTAGGTCTCTCGATTGTTCTAATTGCACAAATCTCCATTCTCTGAATTGCATATATCAATCTGCGTTTATCATTATATGCTGTTAGTGGAGGCATACCATTTACGCTATTTGACTAATAGTTGTAGCATTAAATTTCAGATGTCTGTCTTGTCATTCAAGGGGAAAATTGCTGATCAAACTAGTCTACCTGTGGGGCAGCAACGACTTATCTTTAGAGGGAAGGTTTTGAAGGATGAGCACTTACTCTCTGAGTATCGTATCCTGAAAGCAGAATAATTGCCTATGTTCTCTATTTTCCTGTTGCAGACTTCACATTTGGTGATGTTTTAGTCAGATAGAATATATATTTGGTTTTTCTTTGGGTGATTATGAGAATTTGTTAAGAATCCTCTGTGACTAGGACTCTCTAGAACCTCCCTTTCTTTTTGGCCTCCTCGATATACGACACAGTGATATCCTTCTTTTTCTTTTTTTGTTTTGTATTGTGCATTCCAGTGATGTTTGTTCGACGAATTGGCGTTGTCTGACTCTTGATTTCTTAGTGTAGCTAGAGTATCTTGCATTATGTTTTGGCCTTGACGATTTTAGATGTGGAGAGTGGGGACACCTTGCATTTAGTTGAAAGACAACCAATCCAACCGCAGACTTCATCTGATACATCTGGCAACAATGGTTCTCAAGGTATTGATTATATTTCTGCATGTTGGGGATCTATTCTCTATTTTCTTTGAAACTTTCAGTCAATAATTTTTGTCTACTCAATGCCAGGAAATGATGCTAGTTCAGGTGTTCCTCGCAACCGTATTGGACAAATTTCCCATAATGTGGTTCTCGGCCTTAATGTAGGGGATCAAGGTGATGGAGCTGTTTTTGACCTTAATAGGGTGCGTAAGATTTTTCAGATGAGGAGTATGTAAACCTTGAATTCTTGGTTCTTGCTTCTGTTGATATTGTTTGTTGTAACATTTTTTGTGCTTATTTTTTTTAGGTTATTGGAGCTGTTTTTAATTCACTTGGTGTTGGTAATCCAGCTACCACCAATGCTGGTGTTAGTGCTGCTGTTGGTGCTCAAAATGTTGTTCCTGTAAGATTCATTCTCTGTATGTTCATCTATTGTATCGTGCCATCTTCTATGCATGGCTCTTAAAAAAGTCTCTTTAGTTTGTACATAATGTGATTGTTAGATGATTTGTATAGAGAACCTCTCAAGAAAGAAAATCAAACTTGTACTACTGCATCAGCACAAAGCTTCCTAATCGGACATCATATTATCTGGATAGTATTGTACATTCTTTGATATCAATCAAGCATACACTAACAGAATTATGGATATTGGGAAGGGGGAGGGGAGAAGATTTATAGGTATTTCTTGCAAGCACTATGTTTTTGCCATGGAACTGAATGAGGACTTACTGCCAAGAACCTTTTTTCTTTTGTTAACTTTAAAGTTTTTGACAATAAGTACAGATGAAAGAGGTTTGTTTAGCTTAGAATTGTAAATCTAATGGCCTCTTTTAAGACCCTTTAGGCTCAATGATATTGTATGATGTTTGTTGAGGCCGAGGGGAGCATTTCTGGGCGAACTCGCTCGGGATCTCTGGAAAACTGAATGTGAAGCCCAATTGAGAGTTCATGGACAACCCTCTGTAGGCAAAAGAATATTCTTAAATCATCACTCATGTAGAGTGGAACATTTGAAGTACATGTAACGGAGCAAGTACCTATTGTATACTGTGCATATGCAATTGTGTAAATTTGTGTGATACTAGATATGACACCCTATGGAATTGAAAGTTATTGTAAGTTACTTGAGCGGTAGTGTTCGGACTTCGTAGTATGTGACTCAGTGACTTCATGGACTACGAGTTTAAGTAAGATTGCAACTCAAAGTCACTTTGGGACCCAGTTCACTTTGTATATATCTTTTTTCATCCGTTGATATGTTAATGTGTTTTTGGCCCAAGTCCATTGCCTTGGTCCCAGTGTCTGTTTTATGGGTCTGCCTTCCGTTCTAGGTTTGAAGTTGGTTGTAACCTGTCCAAATGAGCGTCTTTTTCCACCGATTTATTGTGAAAAAAAAAAGCTGGGCATAACTCTCACATAGATTAGTACAAGAAAGGATTACAGCTGCCCACGGGCCGGTTGTGGGCCCCCTTTTCCAGCCCGGGCCAGAACTGGGCTTGTCAGAAAAAAAAGGAACGAGCCCTTTCTGTTATTTATAGGTGTTCTATTAGGGTTTATATTTTTATTGTTATATACAGGGGGGGTCATGTCCTCACTTGTGCCTGGGCCAGGTTTTGCAAAAAAAATTTAAAAGCGGGACTGACTCGGCCCAACTGGGCCTGGCCCTACAGTGGGCCTGTCTCTTAAAAACACAAAAGATCGACCCAGGCCAGCGGGGGTGGCCTGGGTTGAACTGGCCCAGGGGCCACCTCTAGAAAGGATGTTTCCCTTTTCAACTGTAAATTATCATAAGCAAACCCAACATATATGTAGACAGGCTGCTTAGTACTAGAGTATTTGCAATTGTTGTTTTCAATAGTTCTTTGCATTGAAAATTGATGTTAGCTATCCTACCGAATCTATGTTTTGGAAAATACAAAGTATGTACCTTGCCTCTGATCTTGTCAGAAATCATACATTTATGTTAGAAGCTTGTATTCATTGTCCTTTCATTTTCTTCTTTGAACACTTGCCTGTAGACGAATTCTTCTGGTCCAGTTCCCCAAGGAAGCAACGCAGAAGGTCGTGGAAGTACTGGAGGACCCACTCAAGCTCAGACACAGTTTGGGCAGCCATTCTTAAGTCAACCATTTCCAATTCCATTTATGGGAGCATCCGTTCCTCCAACTTCACTAACCATGGTACTAGTTGGTTTGCTTTGGTCATTTTTCTTTGGCCTTTTCTGGTACTTTTATTCCTTAAAAAATTGTTCATCTAGGGTACAATGCAGTTATCTTCTTTAAGATCAAAGCTCTGTGGCTCTAATTAAGATTTTGGCTTGGTGACTTCTTCCTGACATCTATTGCTTATATGCTATTTCAGCCGATTCCAGATTCATTGAACACTCTCTCAGAGTTCATATCACGTATGGAGGGGGTGCTGTCTCAAAATGGTTAGTTTTCTTCTCTTCTCTTCTCTCTGTTTTTTTTAATGGGGACGGGGACGAGGTTTTGGTTTAATGATTTTTTTGTTTCTATCATATGGTACAACCTCACTTTTATCTGCTTAACCTCAGGATATCAACCTACATCATCAGCAACTAGCACGACTGAACAACCAGTGACTGAGCTACCTTCAAATGCCAGAGGATTACCTACACCTGAAGCCCTTGGCATAGTTCTGAGACATGCGCAGCGCCTTCTTAGTGGTCTGGCTGTCGCAGCACTCTCTGTGAGCCCTATACTTAGGCTCTTTTGTTCACTTATCATCTTGATTTCCCTACAATAGATTGAGTTTTGCTGCTGGTTTATTAAAAAAAAAAACACAAAACAGAAAAACAAGCATATAAAGGAGAATAGTTTAAGAGGAAAAGAACTACGAAAAAATTGAAGCAAAATTAATGTAATAGCAAGTTGTTTGGAGACATCATAATCTGCCGAAGAATGTAATTTGGTTAATTTTTATAGCTTGTTTGTGGGCTGAGGCTCCGAGTGCTTGTAACAGCTTCTCGGTTAGCCTTGTTGAGGAAAGTTGGGCCACTAATTGCACCCTAGGCAGGGGAATGCTTATTTGATCCTTATTTAGTATTCTTTGCCCCCCCCCCCCCCTCTCTTGAAAAATAGAAGAAAAGAAACCTATATGATAAGCCTAATAATCAGGTTATTTGGGCTAATGTTGGAACCTGTAGCTGCTGCATTTATCGTGCACTGGGAAAACCCCTAGTATTAAGTGATGTCGTGGAAACCACGCTTCCAGTTTATGTGTAATAGGCCGTGACTAAAGTATCATATGAAGTGCTTCTGATGAGGTTTGAACCTGATCCCAATGAGAAATATTGCATCTCCTTAATCAACTTAGTCAACCGTTGAGGACGATTTTGGTCAGAACTTAGAAAACAATCTTGATTGGCCAGCAAAATAGATCTGGTTGTTGTTCTCCACCATGTCTCTACTTTTGTTGAGGAGAGATGACAAGTTGATACAGCTTAGTATGGAATCAAGCTATAATCCCAACCAACTTGGTTTGAGGTTAAGCAACCTTGTTCTTGCAGGATCATAGGAGTCGTGTTTGTTAAAAGGGAAAACACGATGGCCAAATGACTTGTATGGGTATGACTTATCTTTAATCGTTTATGCATTCGTAGAACTTGGGTTCTAGAAACACCCTTACGCTATAATTGAGGGACCACGTGTCTCAAGCAGCCCCTGTGGCTCCATCTTGGCAGCCGGATAGATTGTATGTAGGTAAGTAAAAGAAACACTCTATAGCCTTCTCTATAGCTGCTAGAATACTGTATGCCCTTGAATGGTAGTGAAAATATTTTCCTTTGTGGTATGAACTTCAAATGACTAGAAGAACGGCTATTATGTACAAATCCTGGAAGTGGGAAGGCTGGGAGTGGGAGGTCAATACACCCTGATTCTAAGCAGTCGAGATTAGCCCAACCAATCAAATATACACCAAAGATCATCTTAGTTACTGATCTTAATCTTTTTCGTAAGTTTCGTTCGATCTATTTTCTTCTCTTAACTAGACTTAAGCTTTATCTATTTGTGTTTCTGCAATTTATTATAATTGGTAAAAAAAAGATAACTTTTGGGTGCAAAATTGTACTTGAACTTTTTTTCTAGAGCGTGCCCATAGACATGCTTTCTAATGTGATGTAAAATTCTACGCCAAAATTACCTTCAATATATATGATAGCATCAATAGTATTTTCTCTGATGTTAATGCGTGCATAGGACTTTTATCATTTAGTAAGTTGGCTAGGATATTTTGTTTGCAGCTTATCAATTTCTTACTTTTTTTATCCTTTCTACTGGCTTCTAGTGTCAGTATTGCTTGTCTACCTAATTCTGTTTCCTTTTTGGAGAACTCTATGCTTGAGTCAACGAGGGCATGTTAGTCTTCCTGCCCTGTGCTCAATGTGTCCATTCTTACCTTGAATCGCTTTACTGTCCCGCCTCACTGCGGAAGTAAAGGTTCGTAAGAAAAGAAATTATTGAAATGTGCTTTACAAGAAAAAAAAGATAATATGGAGGAAAGTAACTAAGAAGAAACAAGAAGTCTTAGATCGTCATTGATGTGTCATTGTGTCAGTAATGCATTCTGTTCATAGTTTGTACACCCTACTTATCTGATACTGTTTATCTGTAATTGTATGTACTGTAGCATACTGCCGGACAGCTGGAGCAGGGGGCTGGGTCAACTGATGCTTCTGTGAGAAACCAGATCCAGAGTGACTCTGTACAAGTAGGTCTGGCAATGCAACATTTAGGAGCTCTTTTTCTAGAGCTTGGTCGGACCATATTGACGTTGCGCATGGGGCAGTCTCCTGTATGTGCTTGTATCCTGATCTAGTTTGGTGATTCAAGGATCCAGATCTTCAGATTGCTCTAGAATGATCTTTCTGATTCTTTTTTTGACAGGCAGAAGCAGTGGTAAATGCTGGGCCTGCAGTCTATATTTCACCATCGGGACCTAATCCGATAATGGTCCAGGTTGGCGACTTTTTTAACTGTGCATCTGTCTTCAGATTTGGACCTCTTTTACTGAGATTAGCCTCACAACAGGCACTGCATTTTCTTTTCATTCTAATATAAGGGCTAAGTTTGAAATTCTTACTTACATGAACTCCTTTCTCTTACGTGTCTTTTGCACAAACCCATGCTGATGCTCCCTGCAGGATGGTTAGGCCCAAGACTCATTTTTATTACTTTCTGAGTGTAAGATTTTTGCCTAAAAAGCTAACACCCATATTGCGACCTTGGCATTCTTCGTCTTCCCGCTTTCCTTGCTTTGGCAATTAATTAGTAATTGGTTGTAGGTAGTACGATGGAAATTCCAGATTTTAATTTTTTACACTTAATTTGCTGTTTTTTGGTTCTACGGGCAAGTTATTGAGTGTCAGTGGAGTTTGATTGGAGTCTATTGCTATGGTCTGATTGTTACCCTATTGTTTCATGCAAGTCTAAGAGTGTTACCTTTGATATCACACTACTGGTGCTGGTCTGTACTTGAAAGTCAGGCCGTCTTCAATAGAAAGCATGCTTGAAGTAATTCGTTGCTATTGGGTTTCACAAGGAATGATGGGAGCCGGGATGACATTGCTGGTCCAAGGATACTTGACTTTAGTTTTTTTGGTATAGGGCTAGAAACAAATGGTCAACGTACAATGTTTATCTTGCTATGGTATGGTGCAAGCAGTGTAACATAATTTGCTCAACCATTCGCGAATTTTTAATCAATTCGACCGTATTGGGATTGCGTAAGGTAGGGTCTTAAAACGCTGGGGTACATGATTGATTCACCGAATGGGCGATCCAGGTTTGTAGAAGAAAAGATAGATGAAAGAGGTGAAAATGACGTAAAAAGTAGAGCCCCTACCTTTACCACTCTTTATCTCCCCAGATCTCTCTCTCTCTCTCTCTCTTAATTTAATCTGATTTTCTGGGCTTTTGAGATTTTTTTCGCCACATGGTTTTCATTTTCAATCTCCTCACATATGCTAGGATGCTACACATTTATCTGCAACTTCCAATGTTTGTTTACTCTTTTTTAACGAAGTAAAGATTGTAGACCTCTTCTGTTGACTTTCATTTAACTCACATTTGTGGACTGTGCTTTCTATTTTTTTTGTGGGGCCATTTTCTATGACACTTCTCTACATCTTTTGCATTTCTAATATTTCTTATGTGTACCCCGTCCCATTAGATAGTTTACGTTT
>CAAKMY010053827.1:0-25493 GCA_901111285.1 Corrigiola litoralis
GATGGGGGAGGATGGAAGTAAAGAGGGGAAAGAAACAAGGTAAATGAGGGGTAAATTGGTATTTTTTTTTAAGATTATGAATTTTTAAGTAACAATCTAACGGATATTCTCAAAAACTAGCGTCTGTCTTCATTGAAAAACCCACCTCGGAGGCATTTTGGATTATCGTGAAAAGTAAAGGGGTATTTTGGATTTTTACGTATATCTCAGGATTTTTTTACCCATGTGTATGCGCAATAGCTTTATAAACCACACATATCAGGTAAATCACATTGATAGCGTTGTGACCAATGTGACATATTTCTCTCACATGTGTCACTGGGAGGGTTTGACGTGAAACCAATAGAAATTTCACTTCCAACCTTAACTACTATCCCTCTACATTTCATTTTTCCATATTTGATGTGTTATACATTTATACATCCTTCCAAGAAAAAAACAATTAAGAATATTATAATAAAAAAAATCCACAACCTATGTTTTTTATACTTTAGAACAACTAATACTACAACGTTTAGCCTAATTACATTCCCAATCATCAAACCACAACAAATGCTACAACGTTTAGACTGATTAAATCCTCAATAATCTAACCACAACTAAAACCACAACGTTTAGACTGATTAAATTCTCAATCATCAAACCACAACTAATACTACAACTTTTAGACGAGTTAAATTCTCAATCATCATACCGAGAGCACTTAGATCAACTAATAAATGGTTGTTCTATTTTAATCAGAGATATCAGGTGTGTTAAAATTCATATTTTTCCTCTATCCTATCATGTTCAATCCAAAAAAAAAAAACATTAAATCAATCTTAGGGCCTGTTCTCTTCAACTTATTTTCACTTATCTAATCTGGAATTTTCTTTTTTTCCTGATTGTTTACGAACTTTTCTTATTTTTACTTATTTTTCTGAACTTTACTTATTTTTCGGGACCTTACTTATTTTTCCTGATTCATGTTGTTTTGATAACTCAACTTTACTTATTTTTCTTATTTCTATTTATCTTTCTGAACTTTACTTATTTTTCTAAACTTTACTTATTTCTCTTTTTTTTTTTAATTTCTTCTGAACTTATCATATTTTTTCTGATAATAAGTAGAAATAAGTTGAAGAGAAGATGCCTCGTATCACCTACCAATGTCGTGACAAGATACTTAAGACTGTTATACATTTCCCAAAAAAATCGCATAAGACCCCTTATCCATCTCCCAAACACAATGTTCCCAAACTGAGAAACACAAACATGGCACAACTACTTACTTCACTATGTCCCCCTTCCACAACCTCGACACCTTACAACTTCTCTTGCTCTTACCTTTTCCCAACACTTTCTTTGTCCTTAAATAAACCAACCATTTTATCTCTTCGACACTCTTTGCGGGCCCACAGTAAAATAAGGTGCACTTCCTCTAGTACAATCCTGACCGTTGAAAACCCATCATCAGGAACCCAACAAGTTGACGGTCCAGATGGGGACGGGAATGAGAATTCGCCCACGAGGTTGCTTGCTCAGAATGTGCCGTGGACCGCGACGCATGAGGAGATTCGTGCTTTGTTTCAGCAGCATGGCACTGTTGTTGATGTTGAGGTTTTCTTTTTTACTTTTTTCGTAATTTGTTTTCGTGGAGTTTTGTGTTTCGAGCTTGTGTTGTCGATAGGGATAAAGTTGCTTACATGTAGACAACGAAAAACATAATGGACATACACAAATTATTAGAAGACCATATACTTTTATTATAAAAGTAGACGAATTTCTTGTAAGCTAAATTTCTTAAGCTCCCTTAAGGACCAAGTTAAGTTATGGATTTATATGCCTTTATTGGCGGTATGACACCATCTACTTTTTAACATAAAATAGACAGTCTGTCCCAAGACTTTTTTGATGGACATAATGGGTGGTAGTTGTTGTTAGCTGGTTAGTGAGGTAGTTGTTAGTTTATCATTTTACATTCTTCCGAAATTTGTGTTCTTGGACTTATCTTAGGAGTCTATCACTATACTCCCTCCGTCCCATTTGATTCTCCACAATAATGGAACGCATGGAGTTGGCGGTCGGGATAAGGTTGCGTACATCTAGACCTCTCGAGGTTATGGCAGTTGTTGTTAGTCATATGTTTGTTCTTCTATTTACATTAACCAATTTGTTTTCATGAATTTTTTTTTTCCAATAACTGTTTTGTTATAATTTAGTTGATAGGGATAAGGTTGCGTAAATCTAGACGTCCTAAAATCGGCCTCTAACAATATTTTGAGAGCATAATCGGTGGTTTTTGTTAATTAATCTATTAGCTAGTTAGTTGTTAATGTTATCGTTTCTCATGTATCCAATTTGCTCTTAGACTTATTATTATCCTTCAAGGTTGTGTTGTACTATCACTGTACACTCTGGCCCATTAGATTCTCCACATTAACGTGACGTTGGGAGTAGTCGATAGGGATAAGGTTGCGTACATCTCGACCCTCGAAAATGTGGCTAGTTATTGTTGTTGTTATTAATGTTGTTAATCCTGGTATTAATATATGTTACTCCCTCGGTCCCAAAGTGATTGTTCTTTCGTTACAGTTGTCGATGCATAGTAAGAACAAGAACAGAGGATTGGCGTTTGTAGAGATGGGTTCAGCTGAGGAGGCTGCTCAAGCTTTTGCCAAGCTCGAAGCATCGGTAAGCATTATATTCCTTTCTTTTGTGCTTCAGTTGTCCATTGATTTGATGCTTACTGAGTGTAGAATTGCATTAGCTGTGTTTTCTACTTTACTTTTTTGTTGTAAGTACTTATAGAATTTGTGCGGTGAAACTGTGAAAGAGTTGAAAAGTAGGAGTAAATGTAATGTCTGATAGAGTGGTTCTCTCCTTAAGTTGTTATGAGTAGGAAGCTAGTGTATGCTTGGAGATTAGGGAGTGGTTAGTGGCGCAGTTTCACTAGTATGCAATGCCATTTTCCACTACTAGGAGCTGAGTGGAACTTGTAATGTTGTTTTTACTTACAACATTAAGATTTTGTGAATGTTAGTTTGAATCTCATCTGATATGTTGGAGTAATAGATGGATGAGAGATAGAATAGTTTATTTGGTGCCTTCTACTTTAGTTGTTTTTTGGTAAGTACTAGTGATTGTGCATGGTGACACTGTGAAAGAGTTGGAAAGTACGACTACATCAAATGTCTCACTCTATGGTCCTTAATTTAAAGTTTTTTGAAGTATGAACTTAGTGGTATGCCCCCTCGGTCAAGTTGCATAATTGTAAGGTATACTATGGTTTGATAGATTGACTTGATTGACTAATTCTGTAAAGGAGAAGAATTTGACACATTTGGGGACAAAGGGAATAATCAGTGCTGTAAGTTTGTATTGCAATGAGCATTTTGATTAGTAAGCATTTCTATTCGACACTATTAATGAACTTAAGATGTTGTTAAACATTAGGATGTGAATTGTGATGAATGTAATTTTATATGAATTTGTAGAACAACAGAAGGCTGACTGATACCTTCTCTTGTAGCTAGTAGCTACTGCTAGAGAAGAGTTACTGCTTGGGCTATCATCCACACTCTCCCCTTTGTAGTGGAGTTTTAATGAGGAAAAATCACTGGGGAATCTCATCTTGGCGTTCTTTGGTTGAGAATTTATGAAAGCCTTGATAAGGGGATGGGGACTTATTTTCTTTAGGGCGTGGAATCGCCCTTATGCGTTCTTGCTGTTTGAGTATCCTATTATAGTTTGTGACTCATTTTGTGATCCCTCACTTGATTACCCTGATCTTGGGGTGATTTATGATGGTTTTCTTTGTTTTGGGCTGGGAGAAGTAAAGAACCATTTAAAGGTTTGGTTCTAGTCTCAAACCTACAAAAGAGTGTGGTTCTTTTTTGCTGACAAAAACATCTTCTTGATAGAGTAGTAGTTACGGCAGTTCCCTCTTGAACCGGTTTTCCTTTGGCCTTAAGTGATTAAGAACTGGTTTGTATGCCTACGGATTGATTGAGATGCACTAGGAGGAGTTTAGACATCCTACTCTAGTCTATTGAAATTGGACTCTCAGATACTCTCACATTTGACTCTCAGGTAATATCTAGAGATGGACAACAGTCAGATTTTAGGAACAGTCATGGGCAGGTAGACCTGCTCTGTAATCGTTTCTTTAACCTTCAAAGCTGTTCTACTTTTCATTATGCCCTGAGAATCATAAATCAGAGACAGTGATAATCTCTCAAGGAATTTACTTTTAAGGAAAATCAACAGGAAGATATAAGATCACTACTTTTGTCTTTTTCGAGGGTGCTGGAATTTTGGGACTTTCATTTTTCCGAACATTAGCCTGTGGGTGGGGGATTCCTCATCTTGTGTAGACATCTTTTTTTTAAATGGGTCGTAATTTTACACGTATTTTGGACGAAACTTTCTAATACATGAAATTAAGAGGCCTAAGATATTATGAGAGTATTGGCGATATTTCTGTGATGTATTGCTAAATATTTTTTTTTTTTTTTTTTTGAAGTAATGTATTGCTAACTATTAGATTTAAGTCAATGACCTGGCTGATGCAGAATACTAACACTAGCAAGATCATCAGTTAACTGAATGAAATTAAGATACTTGGATGCAATATAGATCTTCTCTTACATTTCCTCATTTCAGTTTATAAAAATGGTACATGACTCCTGAACAATGGTTTGCAGGAATATGAAGGCCGAACTTTAAAGCTGACTTATGCTAGGCCAAAGAAGAAGAAAGCTTCTACTCCTGTTAAAACCAAACCAGCTGTAGTGTACAACCTCTTTGTGGCAAATTTGTCATACGAAGCTAGGGCTAAAGACCTGAAAGAGTTCTTTCAATCAGGTGGTAGTGATGTCGTTTCGGCTGAGATCATATTTCAAGATACTCCAAGAAGATCAGCCGGATATGGATTCGTTTCTTTTAAGACAAAGAAAGAAGCAGATGAAGCCCTCTCAGCTTTTGAAGGGAAGGTAATGCGGAAACTTGTAATTTTGCCTCTTTGGTTCATCTATGGGGTAGTGGTTATTTCACTCATGTGAAAGCACAATTACTCATGCTTTTTGTCACATAGGGAAGTGTAGAAAAACAATAAAAGGAGTATAATATATGCTCCCGTCTGTTAGCACATGTTTTTGTTTTTTCCTCTTCTTTTGATTTTAGCTTATCTGATTTTCGTTTCCCCCTTTCTATCTCCCCTCTTTCCTTTTCTTTTTGTGCTTCTGAGCTGTTGTATATTGAGGAGCACTCGTTTGGGACTATTTTCTTGCAGGAGATGATGGGAAGACCAATCAGAGTGGCACCCAGCAAAAGATTTGTAAAACTTGAGTCAGAAATAAACCCCAAGACAGAAGACGGGGAAGACGTATCGACCGAGTTAATTCAAGGTTCAAAGCAACCTGACACATCTGATAACTTATGAAATGAAGGCTTAAAGAACTGGCGTGTTAACTTGCCATCAACTTCCTTGTTGAAAGGTATACTTGGAACACAGTGCTTGAGATAATATTCGTTGATTTGATTGGACGTGCTTACCTCTTATCCTTACCTCACTTCTAATTGGTTTTCTTTTATTTTATCTTTCTTTAATCGCTTTTTGATTACTTCAATTTTGTTCTCTTACAACCTTCTATAGATAATGTCATCTATGCATGCGAGTATGCGACCCCCTATCTTAGCTTTGATTACCTGTTTACTGCTTAAGTTGTTCCTGTCATTGTTCTGATCTTTAGATTGTATTTGGGCATCTGATGGTGAAAGGTAAATTGTAATAAAGCTGATTTAAATTAGAGTTCGTAAGGAGTGGCTGTGAACAAATCGGACCACTATCAAAACTTGTCCTCAAATATGGAGAGCACAATAGCTCAATAGCTCCTAGGTCTATTAGAAAGAAGATAAAGCAGCACCAATAGAACCTTTATTTTTTGTTGCCGATTTAAGACCCCGCACAGTTTTCATTCCTGTAGTCTGTAAAAGGACTGACAACTACGTTACATATGATAGAATATTTAAGTGGAGAAATGAACAACAAGACCTCTACAGCAGAATTCGTACAAGGGCCACCTAGAAACAACAAAGAAATCTAATCCCAAACAAGTGCTGTCTGAAATTAAGAAAAGCAAAATAGGGAAAAAAGCATGATTAGATGAACTCCAAACAATTATCACTGCGTCATACTCAACAAAGGATCAACCATGTTATGAGATGATGCTTGATTGCTTGAACCATACACATCTATTGAGGCAACACAGAGACAACGGCATACTGGTGGCAGACTGGCAGTCGACTCTTCACTTTTGGGTAATACCTGTGTTAGACATGGCACAACAAGAATAAGGGTAAAGAATCTGTTGTAGGGGCATATGCCCTCTTTCTTGCACCACAAACCGTGCGGAACGACCTTGCTGCCTAAACAGTGTCTTATTTATTACTTCCTCCATTCCAAATTAAACTTCCTACTTGCTTTTTTGGCACTATTCATGAGTATAGATTCAACTTATAATTGTTTTCAATATATAAGATAAAATATAGTCATGTGGAATCTTGTTTGATTTGTCTTAATGAGTAGATTAAGAATATCAAAATTTTATAATTTTTACTAACACGTGACTAAAGATATTTAGCTTATAAAATGCGCATTGGAATATGTGCTAAAGGGAAGTAGGAAGTTTAATTTGGAATGGAGGAAGTATTTTGATAGAAAAAAAACATTGAAGAAAATAAAGAACCATTAGAGGACTAGAACTCCTAGAAGCTTTAATCTTACAAAGATAAAAGAGTCCAATTCCGTTTAAGGTAAGTGATTGGAATCTCCAAAAATGCACCCGCCCTTTTAGCCCAAGGAGCAATGAGAGAACGGCAAATTGGTCAAGCGGGTTGTTAGGGTGATCTAGATCCTTCTCTGAGGTTCGTTGATCTTCGTAAGTTTCTAAGTAAACGATCCTCCACAAACATAATCCTAAGGGTCTCTAGTCCTGAAAATATATGTGAATTTCGCTCTATCCAGCTATTACCGCACAATTCCAATGTAGCTTTCCTTTCTTACTATCACTCAAAGTGTCGTAGTATAGTCTTTAATTTTTTTAGTAAGAAATGAGATAATCTAGTAGGAAAATAGTTGTTTTGGTAGGAAATTGCACATTGTAACCTTTAAGGATTTCTTTTTAGATAAGTTACTTACATTAATAAAGTTGTATTAGGAAAATATTCGTTTGAATATTACTGAGTCTAAATTTTAAGATATTATTCTACTTTCATAGGATTGTTAAGAGATCAGATTTATCTAATTTACAGACGTACTTTACACTTGTTCTTTGAAGCGTGCTGTGTGATTAAACGAAAGAGAACTTTATTTCAAATCTGTGTTCTTCCTCAACGACGTATGACTTGAATAAGCATTCCTAGTTGAGACCTTAGTGACTGATACAACTTACAAAATTCCTTTCTTGAGAACTCCATGTGTTGATTGAGGAAAACACACTCCTAGTTTAACCTTCTAAAGCTTTCCCATACGCATCATAATGCATCTCCAACAGTTACTTATGTAAAGAGACAGAAAGGGATGTTGGCATGGCAGAGGTAGAGGAAGGACATATGTATGATGCATCTAGTTTGATTAGGAATAGATGACAGTTGCCTTAGCTGGTAAGGTCTGTGAAAGGCTGTAGCCAAGACCAGGGTTTGGAACCTGTTTACATCGCTACCCTTTGTGGCTTCCTTTGAAACCAAAAAAATAAAATATTTCAGTTTGATTTTGAATGATGTTAGGCCCTTAGTCTTAGCCATCTCTCTATGTCTCAATCATTGTGGATTGCTCTCATTTTAAAATGTTCCAAATAGAGTTGAATTTTTATTTGAAGATGTGCCCCCCTACCTTTGTCCACAAATTTTAGGACATGGTCCCTATCTCTCGAACTTTTAGACATTAGTCATTGGGAGTCTGTAAGTAACATAAGAAAGATGTGGCAAGTAACATAAGAAAGATGTGGCAGAGAAGTGAGAAGGCTGGCTATAGACAAGAAGGTGGGGATTATGCGTTCATTCAAAAGCTATGTAGAAAGGATTTCGAAGAATTCTGTAAAGCAGAAGTTGAATGGAAATGAGCGAGATCTGGTTCAGTTCTGATGGAAGAGAATTATAAGCTTGTGTTGAGCATATCTTCCACGTCTTTGTACCAATTGTAGGTTGGCTACCATATGATTGAATTATAGCCAAATTGATACAAGAGAAGGGACTATAGTGAGGACTTAGTAGTACAAACTACTCTTCTGTTATTTCAGAACGGAAAAACATATTGACTAATATAATCCTGAATTTGCGCCGGAGGTTCAATTTCTATCCTCGAAATTGATTTTGTATAATCATCGTCTGCCCACAAGACCATGAATAAATCTGCAGAACATCATCTTTGCCCTATTTGTAGCGTCATTCACCCTTCTCACAGAATTCGATGATTGTCAAACAAGACTGTAAACAAGTCTGCAAAACATCACCTTTTTGTAGCATCATTCCACGATCTGACCATAATTAAAAAATGTCAGATCTTAGGCCCATACATTGAACCTCCAACTTAATCATAGGCGGACTACACTTGAAGCTGATTGCTAAATTCCATTGTTGTCAAGGTAGTTCTTATTACCAATTGAACTGATGATTGAAAACATGGCTAGTTTATTTTAGTGATCAGTTATCTTCTTGTTGAGGCTTGCACTGCACTCTTACGCATGAGGTTTAGATTAGTAGCCAAAGGGGTATGGTACGGGTGAAAGTTAGCTTTAAATTTGGATGGTTTTATTTTGTTTGGCTTAGTATTAGTATCTGCAAAAAATACACATTTGGACCGATCTGAAATGATGGAGCTGCCCTGCACTTATAATGGACTAAATCAAAATGGCTCAATAAAGCCTTTGCACTTCTATTATAGTAAAGTAGACGTTCTCCAGCCCAAAGATCAGTTGGAACTTGGAAGCACAATCTGTTAAAGGGTAAAAGATGCATTCACCTGACATCCCTTACCCGGCTTGTGCGGGAGCGTCTTTTTGAAGACTCTTGGGTAATGTAATGTTGATGTAACTAATGTTGTCACAGTGATGGAGCTGCCCACTGTAGTCTACAGGTGATCCCTGGCTCCTGCCCTTACCTGGAATTGTACGATTGGCTAACTGGCAGATCACTCAAGTCTGAATTTCCTGTAGAGAACTTCTGAGATTTTTAGTTGGTTTGTTGCATTCCTGCCTTTGCTGGACAATAGTGATGCATGACCTGGAGAAGCAGAACTGATCTTCCTGTTGCTCCTATTAATACAGTTATCATGAGCATGAATGATGGCGACAAAGCCAAAACTTTATGCTGTATAGCTGTAGTTTTAAGGTTATGTAACATGTGAGACCATAGACGTCCAATTTACATAGTGGCCTGGTATTGGCCAGAAATCCTGTATGCTAGCGTCCTAGCAGCGCAGTACTCAATAGTACGTGTTAGAGCTGTGCATGAGTCATACATCCTATTTCAGAACTGAAAAGTTATACTGATTCTCCAATTTTAAATTTATCTGAGAGCTTCTTTCAGTACAATTTTATGGAAGGATTGTGTTTGAAACGGTTTACATCATTAGTAGTTACCGATTTCTTCATGCTGCATTTTTTGTTTCTTTACGGATGAAATTGGGTTCTCTACTTTTCACGCAGGATCTTTGTCATAGTGCAGTGAGCAAACAATGATTTCAGAGGGGGGACTTTGCTGTTTTGCTGTTGCCGACACCAGTATGCCTGCTTGCATTGTGTTTTACAAACGAGTTTTGCTCATGCTCCATAACTTTCTGCATCGAATGACCTTCAGAGGTTTCTGCTACATATAAATCCAATCCAGTGTTCTGTGGGCATATTGCGATCCAGGATTTGACTGTCTATGGTTGCAGGCTAATCAGGTCTCTTGAAACTCAGTATTTTGTAAATGAATGTTGCTTCTGTAATGTTCTGGCATCATTTGGACCTGAAATTTTCTATGAGGGATCGGATTTTCGATATCGAATACTGACGTTAATAGAGCACAGAAACGGAGTTCAGATTAGCAATTGCATATAGGATATACCATTAAGAATTTGCTCATTTGATCTTTTGTTGAAGCTTTCATTTTCTTATGTGAGACACAATTCTCGATTTGGTGCATCATTCATTCAAATGGTTATCGATGGTCGCTTTTAACATAGTTCATTGTGTTTCATTGAAACCTGACATGGACCTATAACTCTGAAGCTCGGTGTGAATATTGATGGCTGTCTTGGCAGCAAAAGTGTCAATTCAAAAACGATTGTAATCCTTGGGCATCCATACTCCTCCATGCTCAGATTTGCCATTGTTGGTCTGTGGCCTTGGCATAGAATTCTAATCTTTTTTTTTTCTTTTTGGTACAAATAGTTTTCTTTCTTTTTTTTTTTTTTAACAGTGACGAACTTCCATACTAGTGTAAATGACAGACTTTTGAGTTTCTGGCTGTAGTTCAATCCCGAAAAACAAACCGTTTATGAAAGTAGGGAATATGGTACGTACATTGAGAAGATTAAGAGGACATACGAGATTTCGTTTAGAACCTAAGTAATCAAAGGGTATAAAACACACCACTCGAATATGGTAAACGATAACTATATATGATGCAATAGCTAAGGGGCATGTAGTTGGCCCCATTGGGATTGAATTGGGCAACTACTCAGGAACCATCAATTTCAGGTAGATCTCCATGTAAGCAGTTTGGTAAGTCGGCTAGGTGTCAAATTTGACGTTCTAAAGTGTTGGTGTCAATTGTGAGCTTTATATATTGCTTTCATTTGAAGCATTATAAAGCTTGCTGAGACAAAACCTTCTTATAACGTTTGTGTGACTAAAAGATCAACGAAGAAACACATATATATACTACAATCTGTTAGCATTCCAAGAAAAGATCTCGTTTCTATGATTTGAAGTCGAAACTGTGATCATCAGCCACCTAAAGGTAATTAAGACTAATATTGATGCATATATAAGTAAGCATAAAACAGACTGATTGATTTTGACAGGATCATTGAAGGTAATCTCCTAGGATATTCGTCCACACCTTTCATGGTACTGTACGGAAACAACTACCACAAGCTGGCTTTAGAAGCAAACGAGCGATGGCGTCATAATTTTCTCCTCTTTTTTCTTTCAAAGCCATTTGCAAAGGTTTGTCACATTGTGTAGCATGCACAAAACGAATAGAGATGGCTTGCTAGTCTATCCCACTCTGATCAGCTCTCGACTGTCTATCCTCAGCATATTGGCTCCGTGAAGTTACATCTTCAACAACTCTCCATGTTCTTCTTAACTAAATGTCTGCGACTTTTTATTCAATGAGCAGTCAAGAGTTTGAAAGACCACAACAATGTTTCGCTCTTTGGGTTTTGTGATTTCATTGTTTAATATCTGTCTAAAACTGACTAAAACAAGGCTATGATAGTTACACTTCTATACTCTTTTTTCTTCAGAGATGAGAGATGTAATATACTCGCTCATTTCGATTGACTCAAAAGAGCATTGGATGTTAGAAACCGTAGGATTACTTTCAAACTTGAAAGTGTATATCTATCTACAGTCTAAGCAGATCTCAAAAATATCAAGATCGTGTGTTTAGTGAGGAGATACTGAGATATCAGTACCTCTAGAACAATTCTATAAATGTAGAACAGTGTTTGTTGGTCATTGCAAGTGATATTTATGGATACTGGGGTTACGAATATGCATCTGTTTTGATAGGGTAGTATCAGAATTATGTTTAAAAGCATTGAGTGATGGCTATCGGGTCATAGTTACAACAAATAATCTGTTTTGCTTGGGTGTGAAGGAGGGTATATATGCAGTTTTTGGCTTCTTTTTTTCTCCCTTTAATTTATCAATTATTTCTTGTTCTACTATGAGAAAAGATATCTAAAATGCAAAATACAGCATACAAGTATGGAGTGCGATTCGATACGTGAACATAAAGATTTCAAATTAGTTACACAGGTGTCTTAACGTAACTCGTAAGGTACTAGTGTATGGTATTAATCAGTAGAACATATAGTGACTTTCTTGGTCCTATACGTAAATAAATCTAAAACATGTGTGCATTGATTGACAGTACGTTTTCAGTAAACTACGAATTAGCTTACAGTGTCATAGTTTCTTACGGAGTACTATATATACTGCTCTGCTCATAATAATAAGCGTACTAGCTAGTTAGCCAGGCTCTCTCCTTTCTCTCTCGGTCTGCAGCTAATAACATTCGTTATTTTGGATGATTATGGGCAAACAATTTACATGCACTGTGCTCATCGTGATATGTTTAGCTGTGCCGAGCTTGGCAACAGTGTATACTGTGGGTGATTCAGCTGGATGGACACTTGGAGTTGATTATGGCACTTGGTCTGCTTCTAAAACTTTCGTTGTTGGTGACAAACTAGGTAAGATCATTTTACTTATTCACAACATGTTACTTTTATAGTCTTATATTATTATATATAGTGGTATAGATGCAGCTTCATGATGTTAAATCCGCCATGCTTCTTGTTTTACACTTCCTTCTCAATAAACAGTAGCAACACTGGGCTACAATTTACGGAATAAAAAGTGTAACACAGGACTTTGTTCTTTCAATTTATGATTTATATCCTATATCATACAATTTGGATGACAGTGTTCAACTATGGAAGTGGGCACACAGTGGACGAAGTAAGGCAAAGTGACTACACAACATGCACAATTGGGAATCCAATAAACACCGATAATAAGGGAACCACTACCATCCTCCTCCAAACTCCAGGGACGCATTCCTTCATTTGTGGGGTTATAGGTCATTGTGGAAGTGGCATGAAGCTGTCTGTTAATGTTTTAGCTTCTAAAGGTTCTTCTACATCTACTACAACTGCTCCTACAACTACTACAAGCGATAACTTTCCTACCACCACCACCACACCCACGATGATCCCAGACTCGGTAGCGTCCCCGGCATGTCTTATGTCTCTTCAGGGTGCACTCATTATCTCTGTGATGGCTTTTGCAAATCTAGTGTAATTTTGTAATCAAGGTTCGGTTGGTTTTAGTGTAATTGGCCTTCGCCAGGGTAGAGGCAGTGCTTCTATATTTTTTGTTCAGCTATAAATGTTTTGATGTAATATCTCCTCTCCCCCCCCCCCCCCCCCTTCCCCCTCTCCTAAGATGTAGTATCTTTGTTACGATATATGGAACCAAACTATGAACTAGCGACTATGTGGAGGGAGACTGTTAGTAGTACCAGTTAGGTTTACTTAGATTGGCCCTTGTCAAAAAAAAAATAAAAATTGCTACAATTTATTCAAAGTATTTAGTTACTCGCGCGAGATCAGTACGTATTCGTACAACCAGTCAAAGAGATAGTGATGGTCTACTGTATATATGTCTATTTGATGTTATTTATCAAACTTTAGTTTCTGCTATTGTCACTGTCGATATCTGATTGTCTTTAATCCTTTATTCCAAAGCAAAAGCAGCGCAGCAGCACACTTTAGACATGGATCCCTTGTGAACTAAGCAATGCTTCTCAACGGCCCAGCTCCATGAGCTGATCAGCTCTATAGATAATAGGGTCATATGGCTCATATCAATACTTTTCTATATGGCAATATCCTTGACGCAAGATAATATACGGACCTGCCATTCAAGCTCTCCGGTTCACAAGTATTGATCGATAAGATATAATGTAAATCAGTAAATACAATAGATACCAATACAATAAATGTATTGAGGTTTTAATGTGTAGCAACATAAGGTCTGATTCTAGTGAAACAAGTAGTAATTTGCTCAATAGATAAGTGTTACCATGTCCTTGACATCATTTAGCGTGGTATTTATAGAGCTTAGACTTTTGTAGTGTAGATGTCTGGAACACATAGCGAGCCTGCGGACTTTTGGTCATCATATGAAATGGCCACAAACAACATGGTTACGTACTATTCCTCAGTCATGTGGTTCGCAGACGTATCTAAGCGAGTGGCTAATAAGCCATCTTAGCGGCATTCGCTCAGTTAGCGCATTTACCCAATCATATACTTGTTGGCGACTGGTGTACAAAGCTGAAAGCAATGTTTCCGTGGCTTCTCATCTCAACTCTCTAGTATCAATACTCATACTTATATGTCATACGAAGTATCCAACACACTAACCGAACAAAACAACGTTGCACGAAGAAAAGAATGCCAAATAAAGACTAGCATGTACTGTACGTAATTGCGTAGTATCATTCAATACTCTAAACTTAGTCAAATCCTCCAGATTTACCACGATAAGTTGTTTAGAAAATGGCACGAATCATATTCCATTCTTGATTCACTTATGAAACCAGGAATTGAAAGAATGGAGGTTTTATAACTTGATTGTAATTTGTCGATGACTTCTTTAGCAAATAATAGTGAAGCTCTTCTCCACCCTTTAATTTCTGTAAAATTTCCATCATGTTGTTCTATTGCTTGTTGTAACTTTGATTAGTTCTATAAAAAATTTCATATATAAACGTAAGTAATGTATCCCCTTCATAAATTATTTCCTAAAATTTTGTTCAATTAAAAAAAATTGTTTACCAAACTTGTCCATGATCTAGTCTTAATTAATACAACCAGGTAAACCACATAAGCACTTTAATTTTTGAGTCTACTTCGTACGAATTAAGCTAGATTGTACGTCCAATTTGCTCCATGTGAGCTTGGACCTTGGAATGCGATTGATACAAGCCCACTGCGAACATATGGCCCATGAGCATGAGAACTACATGTACTCTGTCAATATCGTAACTTTATGCGGCGATTTGACCCCATCAGAACTTGGACATATGTTCCGGGCTGCTCCTTGGTAGACCCAACCCAAGAGACATTTCTCTCTAAATGCTAAATTCTGAGTGCAATAAATCGAAGTATGTACATATTTAAGTACGGGCATAACTTTGACATCTAAACATAAAATTAATTATATGTCAAAATTTATATTATAAATCAATGAAAATCACAGAAACAGAATTAACGTCGGTAGCTTGATAATATTATTATTGAATTGGATTGTGGCGAATTACTGTTGGTAAGCACCCAAAAATTAAACCTATCCACGATTCCTAACCACAATTTGATGAATAGGGCCTTCAAATTTTTTGAGACGGCCCTGTCCATTAGTTAAAAGTTTGTTAAACTTATGTAGTTATGTCATTAAAACATACTACACAGTTACATTGTGGGGGTAAAGGTCAGAAAAAACCATTCTGAAACGTTGCATTGCACAATATAATAACTCATAAGCAATCATCTCCATTAACCGAATTAAAAAAGAACTAGTTCAAGTGGTTAGAGACCTCTTACCTTAATCATGAGGTTGAAGATTCGATTGTTATCAATTACTTTGAGCGTACATTTCAAACCACAAAAATCAACCTCATTAGCGGAATCATAGTAAAATGTAGCTCATCAAAAGGAAAATAATTATAAGTATGCGCTAGAATCATATCCTACGTGTTATGGAGAAACTTTCTCACTAATTTTGCAAGACGTTCCCTACTTTTTTTTTTTTTTTCCACCACCGAGTGCAAAGCCTAGGTAAGGTACAACTAAATGGTATATTAGTACAATACGCCTATAGCCTAATCTTAATCATTTGACCAAGACTTCACTAGCTACTTGTCCTGTTTTGGGCTAAAAGCCTACAAGTGTAGAGCGCCACAAACATTGAGGGATCAAAGAATTCTGTTTTAAACAATTTGGTTGACACACCATTAAACTCAAATACTACGTACAAAAGATGAATTTATCTCTTATCTTTTCATATCCATAATTATCTCTTCCTATACAAAAGACGAATTTATCTATCTCTTATATGCAAATCGTTCACATAAAACTACAGCCAACCACAAGAATTATCTTTTTTCTACAATTCAATCCAATCAAACAAAATATGCAAATTAGTCGTGGGAGATGATTGTAAACTCCTGCCAATAATTTGCACCCTTCTTTTTTACGAAATGAGCATTGAAGACTCTATAATCCAGAAAATGTGTCAAAAACACACTTTAGAGAGTAAAAAACAATTGCTCATTAATCGCATGCCCTAAAAAAAGCTGCAAACCGGCCCTCACCACTATAAATTTCAAAGAGAATCGCTTTTGTTTCATTCCGGTCCATCCATACTCCCCCTTTTTGCAGTGACTATAAAAAAAGGGCACAAAATAAGAATAGAATAAATCAACCTCAAAATTTTTGTTCCCTCCCAAAGGCCAGCTAACCGTCCTTAGCAAAGTCCGAAACAGATGCACATGGGATGAACTTGGAACCTTATACTCTCACAGCTGTTTCTAACCTATTTACACGACACCTGTAAAACTAATCATAAAAAGAAGCCAGCACATTCCACCTTATCTCTTTTCTTCTTTACTGTTCTTATCTTTTTGGTACACAATTTTTAACCAAACTAGTTAAGTGACCTTACGTTACCACGATACTATAGAACTACTAACGCAAACAAATTTGCACAAACTATAACTCTCTACAGTTTTGCCACTGTGAGCTGTCTTTTGTGTCCTTGCTTCCTTCGACAGGTTGCTCATGTTACTGTGTACTACTACTACTGTCACATGCATAGTCTCGCTAGAGAACAAAACTTGTCGCCCTACTAATCATCACGCTTAATTATGACTACTCAATTTTAATTACTCCATTGATTAAGTGTTAAATCTTTCGTACATTCGAGCAACTAATATTGGTAAGTTAAACTCGCAACTATTAGACCAATCGCACATTCAAGAATGCTAATGTTGGTACCGGAACAGGTTAAACTCGCAACTATTAGACCACTTGTACATTTAAAAATGCTAATGTTGGTACCTGAACAAGTTAAACTCGCAACTATGGGACTAATTTAACTCCTCGTTAAAGGAGGAATAATGATAAACAAGATAACAATAAACGAGTAAATACATAATGTAAAGAATTTATGAAACAACGATGATAATAACAATAGTAGTGATAAAAAGTAACAATGATGATAATAATAACAAATCAAATCTCAGCCGTGAATCAAGTCTTTCCCACCACAAATCCAACCCACCACCAAACAAATATACTTAAAATCAAATCATGAACAAAAAAAATAAAAAAAATAAGCCCTACTTTTAAAAATAAACAAAGAAAAAAAGATATAATCCCAAGATCTCAATCTAGTAAGCAAGGGCAAAAGCCAAAGCAACAGCAACGAGGGACCCACCAACGACACCAACTCTAACGGCCCCACTTGGGGTGCTAGTGGGGGCCCCAGCAGGAGCAGCCCCGGGCCCACCAACAGCAGAAGCGGGTCCAGACACGGGAGCCATCACGGCACCAACGGGTGCAGAGGTGGGTGGTGCTGGAGGTGAGGACAATGGAGATGAAACTGGTGCCGCAACGGGTACTGCTGATACGCTTGGTGGCATTGACACAACAGAAGGTGGTTTTGCTATAGCAACGGGTGCCTTCGCGGGTGCTGCCAACGGGGACTGACCCATCACCATCGAGACGGCCAAGATGGCGAACAAGGCAAGCACGACCATAGCCCTCCTCATTGTTCCCAAGAATGTACTCATGTTCAGGAGTGTATGGAGACGGTTGTAGTGTATGGAGATGGGAGTTTAGAGTTTTGGAGAATAGGTGAGACGTGAGGAGAATAAATGGAGGGGTGGTGTGGTTTATATAGAGGTGAGGTACAAGGGTTTTAAGAGGATTAGGAGACTAAGGTGATATAAATTGGTGTTATTAATTAATGGTTAATTATTGTTGGTGTTTGTGTCTGGCTAATTATATGCTGACAACTCATCCCACGTTAGTACTTCTTGTTCGTGGGGGCCCACGTAAAAATTCCTATAGCCGTTTCTCAAATAGTCAAATTTTCAGTTTTTTAGGTTTTATAATCGTGAAATTAGGCCGGTTTTATAAGACTTAATTTAGAAGTCAATAAATTCATTTAATCCTAAATTTAATACTGTTTAAGTAATTTTACTTTAGTTATGTTCAGATTAATAAATTAGTACATTTTTATTCAAAGAACAATTACTCTAATCATGAATATGTATATATATTAAGATTCTTTTTTTGCTAAAGATAACGCGAGAGAAGGGATATGAACAAACTGATAAGTTCAAAATAAATTAGATTGGATTAGACTACCAAACCAACCTAGATACTCAAGGTTTTTTTTTTTTTTTTTTATGCACATAAGTTCTAGGAATATATTAAATTGAGGGTAAAGATATGACTAAAACTATCTCATCTCATAGGAAAAGGTGGAAATTTGGAGTTTATACAAGAATGAATCTGGTGCGTCCTCTTAAGGGTGGAGTGGATTATGTGTCGATCGGAGGGTGAAGGGTGTAGCGTAGCGTTGGACAAATATCAAACATTGTATTAGACCGTTGGGAAAAGTTTGAAGATTAAGTGAAAAACTCAAATGAATAATAGTGTAAATGAAAGGTAATGTGGACCGTTATGATTAGCACGTTGCTGTTCAATGAGGGGACTAAAGTAAAGTCTCTTTCTTCAAGGTTTCTAGCTAGAGGCTAATGCCAACGGACAAAATTGAGTAAATAAATAATTTAGCTGATCAGGTTAGTCGTACCTTAGTGTTATAATAATGTATGATCATTATGAAGTGTAATTGTTGTCATTAATGAGTGTGGGTTTGTCCTTGTTTTGACGTAAGGTTGTCTTCTAAGAAACTTTTCTATGATTGTGGAAGTTTATTGTTATTTGATGGATTATTATGGATATTTTATTTGTATTTGCTTTGTTTAATAGTGTATATAGTTGAGCTCCCTTTCAACTCAGCCAAGTGCTCATGAATTCAATCTCGAAATGCTAAGGCTACATTTCTCCTACTTGATTTTAACTACATTGCCAAACATCAAACGGTAAGTATGGCACATAGTAATAGTATAGCCAGGCCAAGGTTTTAGACTAGGTCTCCTTACAATTTCTTCATTAACAAACTATCTCATTATCAATGCTATGGACTGTGGACAAATGGGGGTTTTATAGGCCATGTTATTTAGTGATTTGTAGGATAAAATAGAGCTGACAATTAATCCGATGGTTAAGCCATATAATGCGCTTCCCAAGTATAATGTTTAATCATAGTTCTGAGCAGGACAGACGAAGTGAAGCATGTGCTCTCTGTTGTTTTATCTGCTCTACTATCTTCGGCCATCTTTTAATGTGGGATTTGTTGTATTAGAAGCCAAAGTGTAGAAACTTGAATAATTTGAGGACTGCCAAAGTCATTGACATGTAACAACACATGTGCTTGATCACATCGCTCTGCTTAAAGCTATCAAGTCCATATGGAAGGTGCGCAAACAAAGAAAATTGCTGTTGCTCCTAGATGTCACCTTTATAGCATTTTATAGTTGGGTTTAATGAGGATTCATGTGAAGACCGTTTCTTCTTTGCCACTTTATTGTAAGCCTAAAGTTGACACCAAAGTTTGACACTTCTTTAAGCTTTGTGTACGGTAACTGCACTTCATTTGTCACGATCTCAGTGACTCAGTGTGTAGAATGTGGAAGCAAGATGTCCTCTCCCAGTAGGCAATTCATTTGCAGCTGGTCATATTTGGTTAAGACTAATGATCAATCGCGGCAATTGACAAAAGCTAAACTTCTTACGCGTATTTAAGCAACGCGTAATGTTTGACATGCGAGTTAAGAAATCTCATTTCTTTTCCTCAATCATTAGTTATAAAGATACCATACATTGAGTTCCAGAGATCCACTTTCTTATGTTTGTAACATATTTCAGACCTTCAGGTTCCCTATTACTACGAGTCTATGAATATATCTAGAACGCGTAAATACTAGATTAAAAGAGAAAATTCACTTGAAACTCTCTGCCAACTTTATATCAAAGTTTGGACCAGGTACAATGTATCATAAACGGCTAACAAACTACGATACATCATAATGGATTATATTCATTCTATCTCCACAAATGAGCGGCTACCGAAATCCAACTGGTATGATAAAATTCGTAGGATCACAACGACCAGTCCACTTGTTAATCTTTTTTCTCAACAACTTGACTTCCATTTATTGAGAGGAATTGAAGCTCTATACATATTCTCCACGGAGTATTTCATTCGGAACACATTAATTTTGAGTCGAAATATGGTACACTTTATTTTGAGCCATAGGTTTGCACTATCTGGTGCTGTTTGTAAGCTGAATTTCACCCATATACGGTATAAGCATGCATGATCTTAGTGCCACTTATGACACGGCTCACCTAGTCCTCTTCAGCAAGAACATCCAGTGACCGTCCTGAAGTCATATAGCTATATCCAGCGTTCCTGATTTACACATTTTACCAAGTTCGCCAAACAAAGACGTGGCCAGAAACTAGTCAACTACGTAACGTGTCTCTTGACATTTGTACAAGACTTTCTTACAGAACCCAAAGAAAAGAGCCAAGAGATTTAGATGGAATGATCAACTTAACAATCAGGATTATATTGTGGATTTCGAGTTAGCAGCAAGAAGCCAAGAATAAAAATTGTGATACAATATTGCGCAAAAGTGGACAAAAAGGACTGCCTTAGTTACGGAGTACGTTTAACGTATACACCATGGAATAAAGAAAACGAAGAATTCACTGGTCCCCGTAATAACTGAAGTTCTCACCACCGTCCAGTTTTTCTTTTTACACCTTTTTTTTACTTAGAAGTATCTGCATGGTTTGTGTAATTACACTTGTCAAAAGATGCCCATAATCACAGATTCACCGAGAGTACGAAAATGACATCCCTTCTTTTTCCACCAAAGAACCTTCCAAATGTGAGAGAGATAACAAGAGCATAACATAAAAGTCACAGTTGAGTATTCGTTTCACAACACAACTTGCCTATGCCCGCAGAAGTAAAGCAAAGTGGGTTAAACACTAAATACTGCAAAGTGAAAATTTTGTGAAAATGAGGTCTGCCAAGTGCCAAGTGTCTGAAATGGCCCAGGATCAATAAAGTTGCATGAAGGGTCAGAATCTTATTCCAGAATTCAGAAGAATTAAACAAGGTGGAAGGAAATGTCTTTCTGCTCTAAATCCTAATAGCAGCATTTATGCTCTTTTAAGTCTTTTAAAGAACTCTTGAAGTGTTCCGGAAGGCATTACAAGTTTACAACAGATTAATACAGCCAATTACAGGATTGACATCCTCTACAGGAAACAGATGATGTATGCTACCTTATTACAAAGACTGTCTAGAATATAATTTACCAACTCTAAGGATTCGCCAGTATCGCCACTAGCCTTGCGCTGGCTTAATCCCAACTTAAACATGGCAAAGGGATGACTGGTGTTCTATATTGGCTTGCACTGTAGACTCGTTAGAATTGAAGACGGACACACGCCATCCGCAGTTAGGCTAGACCAGCCATTAGGCATTTAGGCATGATCTTCAAGCACAATCCAGTTTCTGGTTGCCTTTGATTACTTTGCTTCGAGTAAAATCGACGAATAAGGAGCAACGCTGTATGTGCTTCCAATGCCTGGGACGCCTTCAGCTACAAAATCTTCTGGAGATTTGAGATTTGTGTCTACCTGGAACACATGGAAGTCCCACAGTGAGAATCTAGATTAGTAAAAGCTGCACAATCTTTGGCCTCAATTGCATAACTTAGAACTTCACGCAATGGTGTTCCAAAATCAAATATCGATTGATAATTACAACTAACACACAGTCAAGCAGTCATATTAAGCTAGCAAACTTAAACGAGTTCGCATTAAATTAGAGAGCATTAAGCAACAGGTGTATTAAAGTCAAATTATTCCTATTTGTTAAAATGTAATTGAGAGGGAAATTCTTAGCAGGGACACATGCTGAAAATATAGAACGAAGTACTGATTAACTCACATATAAAAAGTGAAAAAAGAGTCATATGACTAACCACTCTGAACCAACGCCTATTTTCTGGTGGTGAAGGTACAGGAACTTTAACAAAGAAGTCATGAGCATTGAATGCCAAATAGATATCGCCTCCATTTTCACCATGAAATCTGCAGAGTAAACAATATCAAAGGACATAATAATTGTAAAGAAATCTACACGTATCAATTGCACACAAAATTGGAGATCATTAAATTAAAAGGATTGGTAAAAGAGGTCAGCAGGACAGAAATCAGCTACTCTAACATCGTGCAAAACATAAATAGCATCAAGATTTGGAAAGCCAGAACATTCAAGTATGACCAGCTGATAAGAGACAGATGAAAAATTGCAAATCATATATCTCAGCTCTAGTTCTGGTATTAAAACATAACATGAGAATACTGTAGCTGCATATGTAAAACAGCAACGGTACACAACTGCCCACACTCAAATGGACAGAAGCTTACATAGGGCTAACTCCTTCAATCATCTAGCAGCACCAGAGGACCAGATACAGCATTTTGAATAAAGAAGACGACTAACAATCAACAGACTGATGTCGAATCTTTGTTGTGCTGATTATATGATTTCTTGTTTTAAGTGCAGGATCACATAGGTCAATAATACAAGGTTATAACCTTTGCGTACTTCTTGTTATCATAAGTCTAATAAATACCAACATGAGATGATCAGGATGAACCAGTATGCTGACATTCAACAAATCTCTTAACTGCATGACTTAACTTTTATGTACTTGGCAGCTAACATATGAAGTGCAAGATGGAAAGTCATACAATCCGACACACTCAAATATGTTCATAATCCTTCTTTCTAGCTACAATTAAGGGCCTGTATGCTGTAAGCTGTCATTGTTTCTTACGTGAAAGCCAGAAATTTGCTCTCACTATTGCTCCAGTTGTCCTCATGCCAAGTCACGTCCTTCTGAAAACAAACACCACAAAAGGGAAGGGGCACCCTATTAGTGTGAAAGAAGTCGATATTTTCTGTAATCAGTCATACAACGAAGCTCAAAACAAAGCTCTCACATAAATTTCATCCCCTTCTCCCCTTCAAGGAACAAATTGTACGCAAACTCTTCATATACTTTAAATCATTGTAAATTTTTTTGCAGCGAACAAAAATCCCGCATGTGGCGAGCATCTCACTCCTGTATCCACAATCTCATTACTACAATTGCGAAGGGTCTCTTATAAGCTTCTCATTTCAACTTTAAGGAGGCTCTATCGAATAGAGTAATAGACCCATGATCCAAAGGCAACTGACAGACTATATTCTTCCCGTAATATAAGAACTAAATGACACTTTCATGAGACAACCTGGTTTAGTGCATCGTAAAGTGAAGTGGGAAAATAGCCCAGTACAGGCTGTTTTCAGTTACAACCCTATACATTAATTGTAGCTATTACCAAAAGCACCATAACCAGTACCCTTCACAATGAGCAAAAGTTTGTTACCAACAGAAAGAAAAAAAAAAAGAGAAACAAGGGATAGAAAGAGCAAAGGGCAACATACAAAAAATTTGAAGGGTTTTCCAAGGAAACCAGGATCCTGATAATAATTTTGGGATTGGGCATCCCCATTTATTGCAAGGTCTTTGACAGTCAACTACATGAAGCCCCACAAGCCATGAATCCCTATTCTCTTTGACTTTTGCCGAGATACTACTTATGGGAAGAATTACTTCTACTAAACTAGTAACAAGTTGTAGATTAACTAAGCTCTTTCCCCTAACTTGTGTATCATGCGCATGAAAGGAGCACAGACTAGGAGCCATCTCTGTATGCACTGTCATAGAGGGGTACAGATAAAAAGATGAAATTTTTGTTCACGGTATAGTGTCCAAGCACATATCATATTAATAGAAGGCTTGCAATAACCGATGATGCCAACTCACAAGAGTTCCAAGAAAATTAAAAATTGCAAGAAGAAGCTGTACCCGTTTACCTTGTCAAGAAAACTTTCACGTTTAAGAATGTCATGTGTTCGCCGGTACTTTATAACTTCAGCGAAAAATCTGAAGTGGTCTTCATTTTTTGCCTCTAGCTTCTCATTGTAGAAAAAGGGAATAATATCAGCAACATAAAGTTGTACAATATATAATCTTTACCCGCGAACCCCCCCCCCCCCCCCCCCCCCCCCCCCCCCCCCAACCAATTCTCCCAACGAAAAAGAGAAAGAAACTAAAAGAGATCAATGAAAAAGAGAAAATTTCACACCTGTGCCCACTGAAAGTGGTTAATGGCATCATCATGTCCATAGCTGTTATTATTTCCAAACCGAGTATGACCGTATTCATCGCCCATTAATATCATTGGTGTACCCTGATTAAGTGCAAGGGACACATGAAGAATAGCCGTGCCAGGAAATAACAAGAATGTGGATCGATAACTTTAGGGAGAAAATCTAGAATTGCACCCCGGGAAAAAGGTGGTGGGGGTTGTACACAAAAATAAGATAGCAAAAATGTAGCAGTTTTTATAAATCTGAAGAAGGAAGGAGCAGTTGGATTCCCACACAAAAATATAACGGCTTGGTAAGCAGCTTGTCTACAAGCATAATGATATCTAGTGAACTACTCAACACAACAGCTGCCTAATAATTCTATCAGCCTGAGACAGAACATGGACTAACCAATCATTACCAGTAAGATGGATCAGATTGTTATCAATTTGGAAATTGCTGTACCATACAGGAAACCAAATGTCTAATCCATGTACTTCAACATCTCTTCCCTATCAAATTGTTAGCATCTGCTTCTATCAAAAATAATGCAGCTTGTAGCATCTTCTTAGAAATCAATCATCAAAGTACTGCCAAATTATCATAAAGATCACATATAGAGTAGTTGTTGGCTAGGAACACCCCACGACTACAAGGAAACAATCAAATTGAACGACTATGGTAGGTTCTGCTTGCTGAAACAAAAATCAACTCAATAATAAAAAGAGGTAGTAGTTTCAACCACTATTCATCCTCCATATCCCACAAAAACTATAGACTTTCAAATGATGGAAGCTAAGCAACCCCACACCAAGTTGTTTTCAAAGTTTAAAAACAGATTACTCCTCAGATGTTCTTTCGGAGACTTGTTTATAAATCTTTTGGAGTTCTTGACTTCTGTGTGACTGTAACCCGCTCCCCCCCCCCCCCCCCCCCAACAACAACAAGGACCTCTTCTAGAAAAACAGGTAAGGCCAAGAAACCAAATATGTCACACTGTGAGTAAGGTTCAGCACAGCAAGCCCTAAAGAAAGCATATACACCAGCAACAAAGACAGGACAAGGTAACAAGTTAACTTGAGCTGTCTAAAACTCTAACCTTTAATCAATATATAGGTGTGAAGGTTTAGGTTTATGAGAAGAGAAAAATCTTTGCTTCCTCTTTTCTCCCCATATATCAGGCCAAGCCCAAGATGGACTTATTGTTTCCTTTAATTAGTTGTTATAATGTGCCACCTTATTATATGATTAATCTATTTAATTTCTACGTCCAATATATTTGTCCTACTAATCCTCATTTATTCTCTAGCA
>CAAKMY010053827.1:25518-87660 GCA_901111285.1 Corrigiola litoralis
TTATCTCCATAAATAAATCTTATTTGTATTTAGTAAGTGCCGAAAATTCTCAAAAGACAAAATCTTTCAATCTGGACAAAAACACATTGACCCCTCTAGTTCGATTATGCGGCCCCTTTGTTTTAGACAAGTAAGTATGAACACATTAGAATAATATCTTAAAAGCACCCAACTTCAACGATGTCAAAATAAAATCATGATTAAGAGCTTTGACACCAGAGCACGCATCCAGAACCACATTGGAAAACTGCCTAGAAGTAAATTTACCTGAGATATCATCAACGCCAAATGAAAGTTTTTCATCTGCCGTGATCGTAGAGACACAATACTTGCATCCTTCGTTTCTCCTGCACCGCAATATACCGTAAATCATATTAATGATCTCAGTACAAACTCATAAACAATAGCGACTTTACTCTTTAAGTTAGAGTCTGACTTCTTAAATATCCAAGCATCTAACTACAGATATCCTTAAAGGTTCAATTTTCTACACATGTTCTCATATCTAGGGCCCGTCTTTTTTTTTTTTTTTTTCCTTCTTCGTTTTCTAAATTTAGGGGCATTCGTTAGCACATGCAACCTGTTAAATCCGTCCATGCCCATATTGATTCTCTTTATCTACAAGTGAATTGGATACCTCACATCTTATTTTAATGCTAAGATTGCTTGCATTTCTGCTGCTCCATTCCATTTCAAGATGATGCATGGAGAGGAAGATATATTGTCCATCTCTATTGCCTATGTTTTGCATGCAAAGTAATGATAGCCAGCGGAAGATGGATGATGATCTACGGACTAACGCCCCCTTCTAGTGTTTTTGTAGTCCTAAAAGTGTGCTTGGTGGCTCACAAAGAAGGCTTGATATGCCTTTGAGTAGTAGGCACTTGTTTTATGTATTCAGTTGAGCTTTGTCAAAAGTAAAAGAAAAAACTTGTTCATCCTATCCCTAAGCTTGTGATACGTAGAATTGTAGAAAGTTTCAGATAATGATAATCTCCTTTGTTTGGAAACAGAAATATTATAAAATGATCATCAGCTTCTGATACAAAACCAGCCATGAAATGTTTCAATATCTCAATTCACTATTGATTTCCATCAATCTACACCACCTCTTAATAGGGTGCAAATGTATTATTTTTTTCTTCTAAAGTCTAAAACTGTACAAAAGAAAGTGGATTAGGAGCTGATACAGATGAGGCTAATCAAAACTTGATGACAGGCTACATCTGCCTCTCAGAAAATCCTCTAGACAAGGGCTGTGGATCGGCTCAACACTACTACATGATGTTAAATCATCCTGTTCTACATCAAGGAGTGCAAGACTCAAGTACGATTTCTTCAAACTCAAGTTTTGATAGACCTCATCATCGTCATCATTAAAATCAAGGTTTTCGCCATCTTCCTGCTCATGGATATGAGACCTTGCCCATGACTCCACAGTTTCCTCACCTTTCAGAAGTTTTAGAATCTGAACAGTAAAGAAGGTGACAAGGTAGAAACGTTATGCTATGAAAGAAAAAGCAGCAAGACTAAGAAAGCATGACAGTAACACGAATTTATTGTTTACCTGGCCCATATTTGGACGCAGCCTAGCTGCCCTTGTCAAGCAAAGAGTAGCCGCAAGCACCATCCTTTCCATTTGACCCTCATCATAACTCCCTTCCAACTTATGGTCTACTAGTTCTTTTAGCTTTCCACTTTCTAGTATTGGTTTTGCCTGAAAATTTCAAGTACCAATTATTGAACAAAGAAAACAATGTGCAGCATAAGAGGACAGTGACAAAAGAAGTATCGTTTAAGACAGAAAGCAACACACTTACCCACATGACCAAGCTCTCCTGACCCTTGCAAGAATCAATGGGTTTTCTTCCTGATAACAATTCGAGAAGGACCACCCCGAATGAATATACATCGAGCTTGTCGGTGACCTTGCCATACATGAAATATTCTGGAGCAAGGTACCCAAAGGTGCCCACCACATCAGTGTACGTTTCCACAGGCGACGAATTTAGACCCCATATTGCGAGCCCAAAGTCAGACAACTAGGACAATATAGTACAGCAGATATGAGCAAGACTGCAGAATTATGTTGCCACAATGTGTGCTAAGTAGCAGATTATGATCTACCTGAGGTTCAAAGTTGTCAGACAATAGAATGTTTGAAGACTTGACATCCCTGTGAATGACCGGCCTCGAACATCCAGTGTGCAAATATTGGAGGGCCTCTGCAATTCCAACTGCTAATCGAAACCTTCCGTTCCAGGACAATATAGATTGTTCTTTGTTCTCAGCTGTTACAGTTGTAGCAAAGTACAGTAGAATAAGATACTTCCCAAAAACATAACAAGCACTTGAAACTGGTGAAAATGAGTTTTTACCATGTAAGTTATCCTCTAAGCTTCCCATTGACATGTACTCGTACACACAGATTAGCTCGCTATTTTCTATACATACACCAAGCAAGGGCGTAATGTTTTTGTGTCTCAAGGTGGAAATGATATTGACTTCTAGAGAAAAATCCTTCCATGCTTGTTTTGATGACTTTAGAACCTTCACAGCCACTTGTTTACCATCAAGAAAAGTACCCTTGTAAACTTTGCTACTCCCTCCTTTCCCTATTATATTCTCTGCACAGCCAAAAAATCTGACATTAACATATGGTAACTCACGGCATCATAGTCCAAAATAAACATAGATGATAGTAACACTAGTGAAGGTTACCTGAAGAGAAATGTGAAGTTGCATGTCTCAAAACCTCATAGCTAAACCAAGTGAAATCTGATAAGTTCGAATCAAATGGCAGTCCGGGTTCCTCAAGCCACTCACTCCACAAACAATGACTACTTCTCCTACTAAATAAACCTTCACTACAGCTGTCTCTCCCCAAGGGACTCTCCGATTTGCTAGAACAAGAGTCACCACTACTGCTTTGAGGAGTGTCAGGCGGCGTTCTATCAGGCAAGGTCATAACCCATTGCACAACCGACATTTTCCTAGAGTCCAAGGCCCTTTGGGTAGGAAGGCTAGACCTTCGGAGCAAGGGCCAACCCGGCCTTTGCTCCGCTATGCTTTCCTTGTTAAAACTAACTGATCTTTGAGGAGGTTCTCTTCTTCTCTCAACAAAGACATCCTTGTTGTCTACTAAATCTCCACTGTTATCTGTTAAACCTGATTCTGAGCTCTGGCCATTGATTTTCGGGCTATCTGAATCAATTTCTGATGCTATAGAATCACCAAAGTCGGATTGATTCCCAATTGGTTTCTCAAATTTGAGAAAACTTGGCTTTGGATCTTCTTCAACTCCTACATGAATTATATGAAGAAAAGTTCAATCACATGACAAACCCAAAGGGGAAAATAGAACAATAATCATGACTAAAACCTAACCTTTGGAGCTCTTTTTGAAGACAACTTTGCCATTATGGACTGTGATGATTTTTGTGATTGTAGGCAAATGTTTTGTATAATACTTAGAAGTTGACACCCAACCCCTGAAAAGGAATTAACTGCTCAAGTAATCAGACAGAACCATAGAACCAAAAACATAAGATATTACATTTATAAATGTACTTATTGTTATAGTCTACATAAGCTTTTTCTTACCCAATAGCACTAATTTTGCTTATTCCAACAATCACAGCCACAGCATGACTATCCTTTGCCTCTTTTACCAAGCTTTTTCTAATTGATTTTCCTGTTAATAACTTTCCACTAAGCTTTACCTGAAATTAAAAAGAACAAAATTTCAAATGCAAAAGTTCAAACATTAAGATCTTCAAGAAAAAAAACAGAGAAAATGAAACAGAGGAGGCCTACCTTCTTGATTTCACAAAGGCCCTTGTATATCTCTAGGCAATCATCCAACAATTTCTGCTGCTTAGGTGCATCATCTGTAACACATAGTATATCAAAAACAAACCATTAATAACAACCACCAAAAAATTAAAGAAATCAAGATATAAAGATTATCTCATAGCATCACCTGAATTTCTACAAACATGAACAGCAACAACATGATCTTGAAGCTCAGCAACCTTAACAAGCGCCCAACCAAGAAGCTCTTTGCTTTCGCTATCGAATCGAATTCCAACCAAAAGTTTCCTTGTATGATCAACCAGCCTATCTTCCATCACTACTGTCATTGTTTGTTTCATTGTTTTATTCAAATTCTTGATGGGGTTTGTTTCTATTTCCTTATTCCAGACAATTTCTTCAAACACCCATGTTTCTCTCACAGCTGAACAATTGAGCTCCAAAAGAGGAATTTCCTAACAAATTTAAGCAAATCCCATCAAGAATTCTCATCCCCTGCTTTTGATTAAACAGCAAAAAGGGACCTTTCTACATTATTTGGTAACAAATCACCCCATTTAATATTGTCATGAGGGTCAATAAGTACTATAAAACAAACCATTAGTGGCCAAAATAAATCAACCTAAACTTTGAAAGAAAATTAATATACCTATATCAATATCTACTGCTAAAATGGTTTGTTTTTAAATGAAGGGAATGAACCGCCAAATTCCCATATGAGGATATCTTCCAACCACTTTTGCAACTAAACTTTGGACCCATTATATGTGTCTCTATAGTAAATAATTATTATATTGAAAAAGATAGGTGACTAATGCATAATGATGATATCGCCATATTAAGTAAGAAATGTATACCACTGGTTAATTAACATTCAGATAGTTTGTATACGACCGTTAATTTTTGAGTTAAAATTAGACGGCTTTCAAATGATCAATTTTAGTTTAAAATTATCGTGTTTTCATACTATATAACATAGATCATCTATAAAGTTTGTATAGGACTATTTATTTTAGGTTAAATTAGACGATTTAAAAATGTTCAATATTTAGTTTAAAGTGGTCATTTTTATAACAAAAGTTTATCATTTTAAATCAATTTATGATCATGTTTTGTTTTAAGTTAAAATAAATAATTTGTTTCAATAAATTTGTGATTACTATCATAGGTGAAATTTGTTTTGTTTTTTTTTTTTATCTAAATCATAGGTGAAAGTTGTTGTTTTTTTAAATCTAAATCATAGGTGAAAGTTGTTTTTTTTTATCTAAATCATAGGTGAAATTTGCGAAAGACAAAATGTCGGTAGAAAGATAAGCCGGGAAATATGGACTAAAGAGGTGCTAAGTTTATGGTGGCGGGAAACCCAGGATACCCGGTCACTGACTAAACCGACACTTGAGGCTTAAAATTCTCCACCGGCTATTATGGGTTAACAGACCATTTTATAAGTTACCCCTACGTACTATAACTGTGAGTCTGTGACAAATTGTTTTGGATATAGTCTATGGAGTTATATAAGAAGAAAGAAACAAAATTTAACAGAGATCATTAAATGGAGGGGAACAGTAAAGGCAAGGAACACGCCTTACAAAATGCTGGGACCCAGCAAATTCAGGAGATTTGAGTTTGACCTTCTAATAGTTGGACTGTATCTTAGTGTGATAATTGTTGTTTAGAATTACTCCGTAGTTGACATCAATACATCATGTCTTCAATATCTTACCGAAATTTAGCTAACGCCGTGGATTTTTTCTTGGTACATCCTATTGATAAAAATTCTCCATGTTCTCGATATGCTTTAAAGAGAAATGGAAGAAATGATCAGAGTAACTTCCTTTGAAGGTGGCTCGATAATATACATTTCAAATGAATTTGGTCAGAGTTTTAAAGTTTGATGATATCAGTAAGCCTTAGATTATTCTAATGTTATCAAGTTACAAGCAGATTTCCTCAAAAAAATTGTGTTGAAAATTACTTTTGTCAAGCAATAGGCATGTGTACTTCTCATATACGTATCTATACATTTGTTATACGTTTAAAATTTTAGCACTACACTTATTTACATAAAATACATGATGAAATTGCGATTCTGATCGGTATGGTGAAAATCCCCTCAAAATAAGTAATACGTACGAATATGTAACTCTTGAGTGTGTTCTTACTATAAGATGGAAACTAATATGTTAATTATGCATTTCGTAATAAAACTAAAGAAAAGATATCTACCCCTTCGACTAATTGAAGCCAACCTTGATACGGATAACTTTAATATTAATAGAGTAGGCACATACAACATTTAAAGATTTACAATTGTGATGAGACATTAATCAAACTCATTATGGCTTGTCATATAGATCCAATTCGATTAAGTTTTGCATACCAATACAAATAATAATCATAAAAATAAACGGAATATTATTGGTCTAGTAGAGAAATAAATCTCTCACTTGATTTAGGTTTATGGTAAGTTTGGGTTGATTTAGCTTGTATAAAATTCTTCTATTTTATCAAGGTCTTTTGTAAGAGTTTGTTTACCCCTTTTAATGGCAATCAACAATGATATTTACAACCGGACAGTAAACACAAACTCCAGATAAAATTCAGACATCGATCAAAGTAGATAACTCAAGTTGACTAGCTCGTTCATATAACTACGCGACATGATACTGTTATCGACTTATCGCAAAGATGAAAAATCCAATCTTAGCAATCGTCAATTTTCTGCTATTTGGTCATATCCAGTCGCCTACAACAAGTCATGATAAGCATCCTTTCAAAGCCTGGGAAATAAATCGTTCCACCAGAATTAGAAGTAGTGCCTTATCTTTATTAACTTGTGCACCAACAAGATGATAAAAAAAACAAGATGTAGCTCCAGCAGCCTCTTTACTTGAATCATCAACCAAAAAGGAAGCACTCATTATCTAACCAGAATTTTCTTTTCGGCTGACTCATATTTTATCGTCTTCTGAGTTGGAAGAACTCATGAATTTGTAGCATGACTATGAACTCTGGTGCCAACAACCAGAATGCATAAGATAAAGGCTAAATAATGCATAATTCTTGTAATTAAAGGTAGGTGGTAGGTATGTTTGTTCATGTTTTCCTTTTTTTTTATCTTTACATTTGGTCAAAATAATAGGAAGCTCATAATTTTGGCTTTCTATGTCTCATGATGATATTAACGTCTAATCTATATACTCTTTGATATATTATATTGCGAAATACATATTAATCTGTCAACCCATTTCATCTCTTTTCAATTACTTTCGAGATCATATTATTGAGATCACATATCTTATGTGTCTTATTTTCCTCTCACTCTTTGATTTGCCATATCACCCTTTTAAAAAGAATTTATATTATGAGAATAACTCGACTTTTATAAATTCTTATAAAAGTTATTTAACCTTGCGAATTTCAATGTATGTAATTTGACTTTTACTTAACAATGACACACAAATCAAAAATGAGTTTAATTAAAAAAGATTTAGGCAATCTGGGTTTGTTTGAATTCGATCCAACTAAGAGTGAAATAAGTGCAAATCGAAGAATTGTGAATTTTTTTGAGTGGTTTTATGTACTAAAGATGGTAACAATCACTACATCTTTTACATAAAAACTGCATAATTGAAATTGAGGTGCACCCTAGAACTCATTGTTTTCTCTAATTTCTCTATATTCAATCACATTGAAGATTTGTACCAAAAAAAGTATCAATGAAGATTACATGCTTAACTTTTTACTAAATTCATAATTGCAGAAGATCAATATCTCAATTCTCTCCTAGTTTTTCCTCACACAATTTATTTTAGTAAAAATGAATCCTGAATTGAACTCATTTTTTGAATTATGGATCATTATAGATTTTTTTTTTTTTTTGAAAACAAATCATTATAGATTTATGAGCAAATGTTAGATTCCTTACTTCTATTCTAGAGTTGAATTATTTGTAAGGTTACTTTTATTGTGGCCTAGGACATTATTGGCATCAAGAGAAGAGATGTGACGTTTTACTGTTTTTAATGGAGCAATTAGAAAAGTATTCCAATGACTATTTGGAGCATGACTATCCAACACTGCGTGTTGTTTGCCGGCAGCAAGGGCCATTAGCCTCAACTAAAGGTGAAATCACATGTAAATCGATCCTCACAAAAAACGAAGAGAGAATTACTCGACCTATTACTCTATTGGCTATTAGTCCATACAAGCTGTTTATTGAAATGAGTATACACTTTGAACCTTTGCATAGTCATATTTTGCTTCTAAACAGGATTGTGCGAGTTATGATTAATAATCACATTTGTGAAGTTCCGCTGCTTGATCCTCACTAGGGGAAAATAAAAATAATCGTCCAATAATGTTCTGATTTGTATAGCAGTTAGATAATCGTTCTCGTTACCTACCATATGTTCCACGCACCAGATACGATCGAAGATGAACATCGTATACATGCCTTCATGGGGGACCAAGGCCACCAAATTAATGGCTTTTAGGTGAGAGATACGTGGAAGGACGGTTAAGTTACGTTGCATGCCGGATGCCGAGACAAAAGACATCCACGGAAGTCCTTCTATGCTTAATCATAAAAAATTAGGATAACATATACTCGGTATAACGTACTTCGTATATGTATGACTCAATAACCATTCACTTTATGCAATTTGCATAAAACTTCCTATTTCGTGATTTCATCAACATAAGATGATGCTAAGAATATATCAGCTTATGTTAAAAGACTTCATAATGTAAATGAGTTTACAACTCTTGCTAATTTCAATAAACTTAGGCTCCCTAATGTCACATTTGTACAATGTTGTTTCTTTAATATCTTTAAGATAAGTTTACCTTTATTTATTTTTTGTTTAACCAAGGGTTCAACAGCGAAAGTAGTTACTAATCCCCTCCACAACGAGTGTTCTCCTAAGAGGCACACGGCTGACTAAGAAATGTGATCAATATTCATGGTCAAGGATTGAACACCTGAGTCCTTGACCACATGATTAAGGTATGAAGTGAGCAACCACTACACCACATCTAACTGATTATATTTCACCATTATCAAGGTAGAGAAAAACATATTCAAGGTTGTTTAATTTATCATTGGGCAAGGAATTGAAATCAAGGGTGAAGCCACCGCCACCTTTATGAAATTAGAGGTAGAAAAAAGGAAACTCCAACCCTATGAGGGAAGTAAAAGCAAGTTGTAAGATATAATTCCTCTATTCAATTGAATTTGCTATATTTTCAAAACTCGCATGCTTCTTCCTAGGACATGTATTGATATCCGACAATGACTATTGAGAATGGCCAATGTATAGTAGAGTTCATCCCGTTGGTCAACAAATAACAATAACAAGGTTTTATTATGAATGGAATTGAAATGAGCTAAAAACAACTATAACTTCCTAAAGACAAATCACTAATTTACTAAAATGAAATGAACGGAAGTAAAATGAAATAAAAAGAAGTAGAACATACAGAAAGGAACTAAAACTTGCTGAAATAAAATGGAATAAAAGTAAAATTTAGTAGGATTTATGTAAGGAGAACACGACTTAATAATGAAGTATAATAATTGTATCGTTGTTGATCATTAGAAGCAATAATTTGGCAAAACGTTTGTTCTACCACTATTTCACCACAACAGATGAGAGGCTCACGAAATATCAACATTCTTGTTAGGACTGAAAGCGATAGTGAAGCACTGACAGATTAGTTTGTGGTCAATGTTAAGGCGACCAAATCCGAGGTGCAAGTTTATGTCAACAATGTGTCAAAAATTATTGGAAATGTCGTAATCGGAGTAAATAAGAACCCCCTCAAGTGTGTGGTAGTTATAGGATATCACCTTTCCTTTGTATCTCACTCTCTCAGGCAGTAGATATGATCATCTATGTAGCCATATAGGTAAAGTGAAATGAGACAACATAAAGTTAAGAGATGTGTGTAAGATTACCTGAAGATAACGCGGAGTACAATAGACAGATTGAGCTTTATATTTAGCTCAAATCTCACTAGTGTTGCAAAAGTATGATGCAGTTTTATGAGACACTGAAGCTTTCTAAGGTGAAGGTAGTGATAGATTTCCAGCAAGATAGAGCAGAACTAGAGTTAGATAACACATTATAGCACTGTTTTGTTCCCAATTGGCTACCTTTTGCCTTCAATTGTCAGCTGACATAACCAGTTTCAATTTCAAATTGTAATAGCAATGATAATAGTAATGTACTAAACACAGGATTCATTGATCCTTCACATAAATTTAAGAACTTTATCCATAGTTCCTTAGAATTATGAGATAAAATGCTAGACCATGGCATACTTCTGAGTCCAGCTACGAGCCATTGACTCGTACTTAGTTCGGTCATTCTTGTACATATGAGCGAACTCTGGAACAAGCGGATCATCAGGGTTTGGATCCGTCAGAAGGGAACAGATTGACAGAAGAACCTACAATGTTTAAAATACAAAAACATTAGCATTATGGCAGTCTGTAAATACAGTACCCCTGTATGATTTGATTCAGAATTGTGAGCAAGTCTTAAGCATGTCAGATGAAGAAAATAATAGAGGTATAAACAACTTCAGCCGAACATTGGAACATCAAAAGAATTCATTAAACTTTGGTTAAAATTCAGCGGAGTCACGATCTTCAGTAAAACATCGGCTTATCGTTGTTATGGGGCAAGGCTGACTAGTTTACTTGTTAACAGCTAGCAGACTGTAAACTATAGGATAACATATACTATACATAAGAATGAAAACTGACATAGATGAAATCTACTGTAAAGGTTTAACTAAGTGAATGAACTAGTTCAAGAAGCGAATTGACATACCCACCATTAGAACTGTTCGTGCGACCTGTCTAATGATTTAGCAAGAACGATCGCTCAACTTTAGTTCATCTATTGCTAACATTTATAAAATCTGCTGTTGTTTACACTAATACACAGACTTGAAGCAAGCGCAAGAATGGCATGACATTGTTAAAAAGCCATTGAATTGAATGTCAACTAGACTTTAATCTTAATTTTACAGATGAATCCTATCAGTTTCTTTTGAGACATCTGATAAAACGGACAGCATGAGACTATGACAATCTCCTAACTAAACATGTCTAACAATTATCATAATTAGATCATTATGAATTGTCCCAACTGGAACTACCATAAACATAGCGGCAGAAGCGCTGAACAATAAGTAATAAGATCAATTATTCGCAGAGGTATTCTCAGATGGATGAAATCAGAGATAACAGACTCAACTGCATGGACAATCCCAGTCAGTCATGCTACCAGGATCATGCAAAAATGCAGTACTGAACTACTGAGCAAGCAGTATGCCGTGCATTAAAATCTACTGTATTGGTATGGCCTAGGAAAAGCATTTTAAAAGAAAAGAAAACAATTTTATGCAGTCATATACATCTTTCATATTTAATATAGGTGATAAATGTTACATTTGTTTCATCCATATGCTTATAGTCAGAATGTCAGGGATCATCACCTTGGATATGGTGAGTGCAGGGCTCCATTGCTCCTTCAGTATATCGAGGCATATACTCCCATTACTATTAATATTTGGGTGGAAAACCTTGGTCTTGAAAGCCACCTGCAAGTTGGTTATATAGAGTATGACATGAATCTTGACATCATCCTTGAACTGCTAGGCATCGAAATGAACATAAAACTGAATCATATATTTTTAACAATCAGTATAAACAAAGATTAATAATGATACCTTAGGAGGCTTGAAGGGATAATCCGGTGGAAAATGAATGTTCACAAGGAAAACACCACCTGAATAAGGACTATCATTTGGACCGTAGATAGTTGCTTGCCAATGAAACATATCTTCTGCTACTGGACCTAAAATATATCACCAGACAATAAAGCAAGTGATCAGCAATCCATACAAGATGGAGAAATTGTGTATGAATAAAAACATACAACCACGACGATCGCGTCTATCAATAACCTGCACTGCATGAACTCGGCGGGTCTCGTTCCAGTTCCTTGAGCTCCTTCACAATCCTCCTAGATGCCATTCTCTGACCTTCTCAAGTCAAAAGTGAAAAGAATACCAGAGACTGATGATCTTTCAATGCAACAAGGTTCTAACTTTGCTAACACATAAATACTTCCAAGGACAAAAGTCAGATGCTTATAATAGGAGGTTTGCGGTTCAATGGACAACAAAAAGGTGGCAATGGTTCTGTAAACACTGCTGAAAGTGGGTATAGCATAAATTCCAGCAAAAAGAAACAAGGAAGGAATCCAATCACCAAAGATAAAAATGATGATAACGGGAGATACGTTGTATAATTAAAATATACTATCAAGCAGTTAAATTATGGAAGCCTATATTCCCTGAATATCAAGACCAGTTCTACAAAACTGACCTATCCTTGAATACATATATACAATACAATTTCTCTTTTAGCCAATAAGAGAATAATGTAGGTGGTCGACCACATGTTACAAAATATGAACAAATCAATTTGTTTTGCCAGCCATTGTATCATCTTGCTATACATTACTCCTTCTGTCCAATCCTCCTCTATTACAATTGTTCTTAGCATGCTATGCTCGATTCAGGAGGGAGAGACTTGGGTTCAATTCTCATTGCTTGCAAAAAATGAACATTTTCCGTTATGCCCCGCACCTAGAGCCTCTCTCAGTACCATAATGAAAAATTGCATAGCCATGGATGTAACCCCAATATAATGTCTAATGCCTACACTTACGGTAGTGTGTAACTACTAGATGTACGGAAGTGTTAATTCTTTCTCCTAAACGAGTAAGATAAATATACCAGATTTATTTATAAAACTAATCAACTTGGATGGAAACGAACATAGCATCCTCCGAAGACCACCATCACGTGCGAATGTGCATCATCCATTTGTATGATGTAAAAGCATGGGTACTCGACCATTCCTTTCCCATAAGAATCTTGTAAAACTTTCAGGTCATGGGAATGGAAGAAGCATATATCTCTTCACACAATCATATGTTTAGAGAGATAAATTTCAGCACAAGGACTATTCCGTACAAATTTTATATGCAACTTACCAATAAAGCAACAAATCATTTGGTTAAGGCTTTTCAAGGTGCAGAAAAACTTTATACGTGAATAGCACATATAAGAAGCTATAGCAAGCACATGAACACAGAGGCTTAGAATACAGGATTTCCTGGAAAGCCTCCAAGTTATAGTCACACACTCACATGAAGACAGGCTTAAAACACAGGCTTTCCTGGAAAGCATCCAAGTTATAATCATACATATAATACAACACCATACAATGTTACATGAGTAAGCTTCTCAGAGCTTAGTTTACAAGTAGATCTACTACTACCTCCACATACAACAGGCAAATTTTACAAATATCATCCTCTCTGATTCTTGAAACATAATACTGCTAACAGCATGAGAATGATAAACAAATCGCAACAATGCTCTAACCGAGCAACCAAAAGAACTCCTCCCCCATATTCTATCAGTCACGACCTACCAACATGTAAAGAACATCCACTGCTTCTCTAATATGATAGACAAGAATAGTTCTTAGGCAAATAGTAGCAGGCAGTACTACCGTCTTGGAAAGCCATCTGCTGGTTACAATATTGAACAACCTTTCTGCGACTTTCTCTTCTTTTTCTTCTTATGCTTAGGTGGTTGAAGGACAACTTTAATAGCAGCATCAAATACAGCCTTTATGTTCTGCACTCCAGTTAAATAAGTTAGCAGAATGCCATCAATTAGAAACCGCATAACCACATTACATTCAAATGGATTCAAGTATAAACAGGTACCTGCTGTGTTTTAGCACTACATTCAATATAAGCAGCTGCTCCAATTTGCTTTTTCAGTTCCTCTCCCTTCAACAAAAGAGTAGGAAGTGTTGGCTCTTCTACTGAATTATGTAAAATGGAGGTCCTTGGCTAAAATCAAAAAGGAGAATAGGCATATATTCCTGATTTAAGAGAAATTAATTGTTTACCTGGCCTGTCGTGATAGGTACTGCACCAGGGTGGTCCATAATAAATTGTTTATCATCGCGAAGATCTGCAAATAACCAAGTTAGGATGATTTAAAGGGACATAACAATCAACACCTGATAATATAGTCAATGAAGTTCGAAATACTCTATCCTGTAACCCCTCCTAGCAAAATGTTGAGCTAGTGCATGATGTATTGATGTCTTTCTTGTAGCTTATCTTTCTTAACCCTACAGCATAATGAGCCGAGTATGGCAATTGGCATTCCTATCATTAGAGTTTTTCCTCAAAAGTGGTAATATTTTCCTTATCCTCAAGGTCAATCTACAGTCTCTTACACGTACCCTTCCACCAAAACCCAAGAGCACCACAACTGAGGTAATTTCCTTCTTCTCAATACCACCAACATACTAATTTTCCAACAATCTTCACGGGTACCCTCATTGCACAAATCTGTCGTCCCGACTCTTCAAAGCCTAAGACACATAAATTCCACATGCGCTTACTGCCTACATACCATATCCCCTCAGGCTGACATTCATAGAGATAAAGAGATGATAGACAAGTCAATAAACTTTATAAATTTCGAAGAAGTGATAAGAAAGCTGGCAAATTCCATAAGTCTTTAAACAAGCTATGGACAATAAATATATAGAAATTCTATCTGCACGCTCCAAACTCTGATATCTAAGCATGTCTCAAATTCTTAAATGGAGATTAGGTTCCCAAAAATGCGTGTTTAATTTCTGTACTTTTATATTCATGTAAACCTATTCCATATTGCAGGACAGCAGAAGATAAGTTCTCAAAACAGGCACTTCCATTAAACAAACTCGATCCCTAAGAGACCTACTGTTCATATTCGGCTACCCTAAAACGAACTCGAGTGAATTTTCACTCAACAAAAACAAAAGAAAAAAGTTATAACAAAGGGGCGAGACTGCCAAGAAATAAGCATAGGAAAATAGGTCAGCTGTGCCTCACATGACCAACGGCTCCCACAACAATGGATACTGTGTAGTTTGCTTACACCATTGTTCCAATAAATTTCAGGTAATTTATCTCTATTTTACATTAACAAAGGACTTTCTTACTTAATAGATGAAGTCAAAATTAGTTTTTTTTCAAATACACCTAATATATGAACTTACAACTTATAAGGCACAACCACCTCAACAAGGCTGACATCAAGTGTTTGGCATGACATTTCTGCCACCCCAGCTAAGAAGTATGACCACAACTTACACCGTTCACAGGTAAAGGAACATAACGCAAAGCATGCACAACTAGGAGAACTAAGTGTACAATCAATCTTTTTTTTTTTTTTTTTGGTGCAAATAAAGTGGACAGTCCTACCAAGAAATAATTCAGTAGAGAGAGACAGAGAGAAGCAGAATCATACCAAGCTTTGTGCCAACAAGAATAATAGGAACACCAGGAGCGTAATGCCTCAATTCAGGAATCCACTGAACATTTAAACAGATATAAGAGACGCATCAGTAATAGGCAGTTAGGCACTGAACTTTGCGAAACTTTTAGAAAAAACATGGGGATATAACTCTATACACATAATCCTTTATGTATCTTACTTTCTTGGAAACATTTTCGTAGCTGGCTTTGCTAATAAGAGAAAATGCAAGAAGAAATACATCCGCCCCCCGATAGCTCAGTGGCCTTAGTCTATTATAATCTTCCTGACCTGTCCCACACACCGACGAAAATTCAGACCGAATGCACAAAACATTCATTCAAAGAGTAGGCACAGAGAAGTAGCAAACTCACCAGCAGTATCCCACAACCCTAGATTAACGGTGCTGCCATCCACTACCACATTGGCACTAAAATTGTCAAAGACTGTCGGCACATAATCCTGTTCAAATGAGGAGAAGAACATTATCAATTTATCACGTCTTTGGAGACTAGCCAAAATCCTCCAGAAAAAGAAAACAGCTTCCACTTGACACAAGACAACATTTTCGAAGTTTTGCTAACAGATTTCTCATTCAGCACAGGATAACGAAAAATCGAAATCTCAAAAAAGAAAAAAAGAAATAAAATCAGAAACAGTTTTCATGCAGGTTTGAACCTTGTCTCCCTCCCAAACAAGCCAGAAACATTACTTAGTGCAGTCCAACAGCAGAATTTCAATCTGTAAGGCAGCCCCAGTTTGTTCTTTTTTCTTCCGGGTGGAGATTTGTTCAATAATTAGAAACAATTTTGTAATTGTGGATACTTTATATACACATTACCAGATGACAAAGGAAAGAGGGAGCGGGGGGGTCCCCCTGCCCCATCCTCCTCTTTCTCCAGACCCTAATCCAAAAAAATCCCTTCAGCAAAGGGGCAAAATGATACCGGAAAGGCGGAAAGAGTATCCAACTCTTCATAATCTACTTGAGTAATTAAGTTTAACCTCATCTTTGTACGCACCAAACAATGTGAAGACACTCCTTTTTTTCATTACCCTTCATATCTTCCAATCCAAATTCAATCAGTAGCACATCTTACTAAGATAGCCATGATCTAGAGCGCAATTTGATGCCTCTGCTGCCAAGTTGGTCAAAAGAGGTACATACAGCTAGTCAATAGGCCTCAATTGCCAATTTTCCTCACTCCAGGTTTTAGAACTAAGGGACAGGAATTTCTTGAGGCACTTGAGCATACATGCTGCACGATAACGTTTGAAGCCAAATGAGAGACATTAAACACCATCAAAGAATAAAAGGCTGAATAACAAATGTTGCCTCTTTGTACCTAGGACCTGTTATGCGCTCTTCTATCCTGCAAATTAGGAGATTCAGATATCTAATGATCACCTTCTGGTCAAGTAGAGGGCCAAGTGGAAGATACTAACGAAAGATATCCCAGCTTTCTTAGAAACAGCTGACTTGCCTAACGATAGCTTCATAGACAGAATTTCAGAAAGGCAGTAATGAGGTAATAAATTGAAAACCAACTTGACAAAGACCTGCTACTACAGATCATCTGTCTCACAGCATGACCAGAAAATGTCAACCAAACTATAGAAAGACCTGACTGGGTCAATCTAGCTTGTAAGGATTTTTCCTGTTTGTACTTAGTAGTTAGTAATCAAAAGAAGAATTAAGCTCTCAACCACTTGCAGCAACTGGCTTCACTCCCAAGTCCCACCCAGCTAACTTTCAACAAAATGCAGAATTAGAGTACAACTCCATCACCACTCTAACTAGGAATTTTCACCTTTGATCATATCAAACACCTGAGACATGGAATCAAGAAAACCACTCTGTACAATCTATCGATGCCAATAAATAACTCAAAACAGGGACCAACGACCAAACTCCCTCAAACAAAAACTCAAAACTCGTTCTTCAGCTCCAACTAACTAGACAAAGTCACAAAACACCAGCAAACTGACAGGTCAGTGGGCTAAGCAACCGGTATATCACGGTTTTAGACAAAGGTGACTTCGGAAACAAGGAAGACCCCCGTTCCTCTCTCATTCACATACTACACTATTGTTCCTCAAGTAAAAAGACACCCAAAACTCTACGACCCCAAATCATTTTCTCAAAAAGATCATCTCACTAAAAAGAGAGGCTCATCGTAATCAACTAATAAGGGTTACTTCACCAAGCTAAACAATCTCTAATCTAGTGTTTCAAAAAAAAAAAAAAAACTAAAGCTTATTTTCCTGCTAATCAAGCTGAATTACGATTGAAAACAAATCAAATAAAGAAAACAATCCCAGATATTAAATCACAAAAATCATGAATATTGAAACTCACTAACTCAAAATTACAATTACCAACAGAGTTCAATTACAATCAGACAAAAGCACAATAAAAAAGAAATAAAGAAAATGCAAAGATAAATAAACCCCACCAGCTCAAAATTGCAACTTCATGCATTTTTCAAATGGGGCCAAAAAAATCTCCAAAGCATCAACCTTTAACTATGACAATTAACAACTCAAACAAACAAATACCCAAATAACAAAACAAGAAAACAAACAAACCCAGTAACTAAAGATCAAAACTTGATGAACCACCACAAATGTAGTACCAATAAATCACATAAAAACACCATCTTTACACCATTTTCATACAAATAATATACATAAAGAACTGAAGAAAAGGTTGCTTACAGTGGGAAAAGTGTTGCTGGTGTAAGAAATGAGCATACAAGTTTTGCCAACAGCTCCATCACCCACTGTCACACACTTAATGAATCTTGAAGCACTCATTTTCCAAAATGGTGCTTCTTTCTTCTTCCTGCAACACTTCAGTAGTAGTAATCTTTTTTACCTTCAAACTTAAACATAACATACAAACATAAATAAGTACATAACTTTAGACAAGAAAAGAAAAGATTGGAACTTTAGTAGACAAAAGTGAAGTTGTTAGAGAGAGAAAGAGTGTACCTTTGGGAAGATTTGGGGCAAAGTGTTTGAAGAGAATTGACACTCTTTTTGTACTTAGTTTAGTTTAGTTTTATGTCTATGTTTTTATGTTTTTATGTTGTATGTCATGTACTTTTTGTGTTTTTAGCTTTGTTTGTTGATGTTGTTGTGGTGATGAGATATTGGACCCAACCCCAACTCACCCACACCCATAAACCCACCCACTCCAATCATAAAAAGAGACACACACTTGACAAAAGTATTGAACCAACTCCATTTTTAGGGGTTTTTTGAATTTGAAATTTTGTGCATTTTTTTGGTGGCAAGTGCCATTTGTTTTCAAAGTAAAGATCATTTCTTATGATAAACTTTGTCATAGAAAAAAATTGAGAAGGTAATGGGAAGAGGATAATAAGTTTTTCCGTCTCGAAGGGAGCCACAAAAGGTTTTAAACACCGATCTTGATTACAATCCGTCAAAGACATTACTCTTATCAACCAAGCTAGGTAACATTTGTGTAGTTTAAATACTCTGTATTATTGGCAGTGATAGATTAGCACAAAGTTTGGTTTGGGAGCCTTATGCGTATGATACATTCTTATATTAACAAGTGATAGTTCTATTTTCGAAAGATAATTAGTCATAATATTAGTAACCAAAAAACTAGTGCCCCGAAGGTAGGAACTGAAGTTATATAGATGTTAGATAAAATGATCGAATTTCCCCTCTCTTTGTTTTCATTGTGTCATTATAATGCTTGATTGAATTAATTCTAATTGGTCTCATATTATATTTTTTAAAGTCAACTCAACATTGAAAGAATTTCCATTTATAGGAAAGCTTTTCTTCAACATTAGCAAGATATATTAGACCATGATACGTCACTTAAGTTGACATGAAATATTCCTACTAATTGGATAAGATAAGCAAATGAGCTTAGTTGAGTGACTAAGACAAAAGTTTGGAATGAATGAGCTCATGACTCTTGAGTCATAAGTACTCACTCCTATATATACTACATGCATTCTCTGTATTTCAATTAAAACTGGAAATTACTCTTTCTTTGTGCATATTTTCCATACCAAATTAAACTCCTTCCTCTAAAAAGTAATTTAACATGCAAATTCCACTTGTTCATATCTCACAAAGTCTTGAATAACTATGGCAGTGAAATATTATATATATTAATATCGAAACAAAATCAAACTCTCACTTAACACAAGTAGTTGGTGACCAAGCAATCCCAGAAAAAACAAGCTTCAAACATATTATCTGTTGACTATTACCAACAAATCACCAACACAAATTTTCCAACTTCCTCTTATCGCAGCTGATGTATAAGAAATTTAGAACCCATTTGGCCACTAAGACAGAGAAAAATGATCGACTTCGAGTATCTTAAGCTTTAAGTCAACCAAGCACACATTATTAAAGCGTAGTTCGCGTAGTCTGTAATCTTATGGTAGATGAAAAGTAAAGAGAGCATACATGAGTGTTAATTAAGAAACATGACATCCATTACTTACAAGTAAAATTTTAAGGAGGATTAAGTCTACATAATTGAGAGCAGTTCAGTTTGTTTACCGCATCATAATTTGTCGTTTATACTAAGCAATGGGAAATTGCCAAATGGTACGGAGTCTTGACTCTAAAGAATCCTGCGAAAGTAACGTAATGGTACTTCAAGAACAAAATATAAACAATTGATTGACGTTACATTAGGTCAATGATATCATCCTGTTTTTGAAGTTTGGGATACTGTTGTCTGTTCTATAAAAACAAAAGTTTTGTATTAAGACAATATATTTTTAAGTAAAATAAAGACGGTCTGAAAGTGTTAATTTTTTAACTTAAAGTAATGACTTATTTACAACGTTGATAAGATGTGACAACTTCAACTTAATTTGTAATTAAGTCTAGTTTGACTAGTCTAAAACGATAATTTGTGTAATAAGACGGATACTGACTTAGCTGCCAACTCCTCGTGAACTCAAGGAGTGAACTCACTCAATGCTAATGTACGTTAACGTCGGTGATGTTCAGACATGAGTTCGAGGTAGATTACATTGGGAGGATCCAATCCTCGTGAGTACGCTGTATTGAGTAACAGTAAATCAGAAATCTACATCATCCAATAATAATGCACATCAATTTTCGATCATTCAGCCTGAAAAGATCCTTAAGGACCAAGACTATTTTGTTGGTGTTGCGCCAAGGAAAGCTCATAAACCTCCGTATCGTCTGCATTGAGGAAGATCTGGATGTTCCAATACTATTCTTGGTTATCACAAAAAATCTTCATCCGAGCTGACATATTCCAATTCAATCATCTTTGATGATGTTTGATCGACTTTCTTAGCTGAAACGTCTCTTAATTCGACCCTTACTCTTTTTGAATCTGGGCGATTGCTAACTTGCGTTACGGATGAGCCCGACTTTGCTTGTGACAGCGATCTGAAAAGCAGGAAAGACCACCACAAACGAGTGAAAAACAGCAAAAAACCACTTTACAAATTTAAAGATGACATTTTGATCAATACCTCTTTACTGGGCCACTCTTAACTTCAATTTTCTTGGCATCTTCATTCTTTGAAGTCTTAGCGGACATGCTGACTGCGAGAGAAAAGCTTTAACATTTTCAGAGAGTCGATGCATAATACAGGATCCATAAGATGTGATTTTTTTAAAAGAATTTGTAACCTGTGAGTTCATTGAGAAATCTTATCCCCTGGGAGTGCAAGTTTGTAGTCACCTGACTCGCATTGCTGTTATGTCAATAAGACAAAAGTAACAAGAAGCCGTTAAAATGGTGAAACAGATAGGGAGCTGTCCAATCTCAAAGTTTATTTAGCCTAGAAGATGCCACTACATATATAGGCCTATGACCAAGAAATGACAGAAAAAACAAGCACCAATAATGAGATTAGGCCATGTTGAACACCTTAAGGCCTTCTTCAATCCATCAACAGACAACACTTTTGTTGGCCTATTAGACTTCATTGTGTTTCTGCTGTCTGTCAGACGATCAACCATGTAAATTCCTTCTGGTTGATGTGGATTCCTGAAGGCTGTTCTTAAGTTCCTGGTAAGATGGTAGAAAACAAGAGTTTACATAGGAAATCAACAATGGGGACAATAGATTCCATGTAAAATTAAACTACTAACCCTCCTTTGAGCTCCGTGCGTTTGACAGTATACTTCTCTGAAGTTTTCTGCAGGGGAATTTTTAAATTAGGAACTTTACAAATACTCTTTAAGGGAACCTGTAGACTCCACAATCACTAATCATGCTTACCACTCTATGATAGCTGCAATATATTCCAAGACGCCTGAGATCACAGAATGAACAAGTGTGAGCATCAGCAATGATATTTACCTAACTGGAAACACGCCAGATAAACAAGACGACCATATATGCTACTAAGCATTGGATTCATAAAACTTATAGCAGATCAGCCAATACAAAAGCCAGACAGTGGACTGCGTTTAGTTCCCATTTAATTTGTTTGGCGAGATTCTACAGGACATAAGCACATAGCATACAAACCTATATAGTAGAGATTCTTGCTCAATGGTCATTTGTAAATTTACTCAACACTTAGCCCTATCAACAGGCGATTTGAGGTAACAATCAGCTACAGACAGCGATACTGACAGTTGTAGATCAGAGGTAGGATGTAAAACAATAGTGTGTTTTAGAAACTAAGGCGCTTATTTAGGTTTTTATCTACACAGTATGTCCAAGCAGCTGACCAGAATCAGGAAATATTAAGAACATGAAACATATCTCAGAATACCAACAATCAGAGTTAGGAAACGACCTACAAGCTTTATAAGACATGGAAGTCAAATGCTACAGATATGCAGTGTTCATGCATAAGTTGCCTTGCTTATCTTAAAAGAGATAGGCAGACGAGCAGACAGAGAAAATAGTTAATGAAGATATGGTTATGTACTCTTACGAGAAAAAAAAGGAGCACAAGGTTTTAAGTACACCTACACTAAGCCCAGTATTCGGATATAACCATTGATTGTGCCTCAACCATCTGCTTAAACTTTTGGTTGAGTCAATTCTCTCATGTAGTAGATTTCAGCATAGATATGAGGAGGGTTGGTTTTAAGTACACCTACACTAAGTCCAAAGGGCATTCGCGTGAGGAGGCGCATTAGGATATAACTATTGACTGTGTCTCAACAACTACGTATAAGTTTAGGCTTTTGGCTGAGTTGGTTCTCTGAAAACCACTTATATGGAAACTAGTTGCATACATCTATTAGCCTTAAAGGTGTGTACACGCATATATTGAATGCATCCAACTGTAGGATTCATGCAAGCAACAAATTTTCTCCAGTACCATACAGGATCACAAAGATGCAAGGGAGTCATCTCTAAGCACAGGCAGAAACTAAAGAGGAAAAGTCACATCGACCAAATATACGCTTGATTATCTGAGCGCTGTTTATGACATTAAGGCAATAAATTATAAATTACCGAAGCAGAATTCATACAAAGCACAAGATAATGCAAGCTCTTCCATCTAACAACTTACTTACACTATGGTCATCCATTTAAACCAGAATGTTGAAAACAGATTTAGGGAGAAAATCACTGCATGGAAAGAGAATGCGACAAACATAGGGGCTAGGGCCAACGTACTTGTTTATGACCATAGTACAAGGCAAGCCATCTTTCTTCCGTCCTTTGCATACGCCATAATCAACAGAAGTCCCAATTTTCATGATTTGATTTGCATTAAAAACACTCAACTGGAAACCTGAACCCTGCAACAAACGAGCAGGAAGAACTACATTAAGAGCTATTTACTTATTTCATTTGGCAAAAGCAACTTTAGAAGCCAAAAAACGCTCAGTACCGAAGTATCTTTGCGAACACTAGCATCAAAAAAAGCAAAAGCCGTTGAAGCTGGTTCTTTACTATGTGTCTTGTAAGCATCACCAAACAAGAAAATACTTATGCTCAGCCCATCCAAACACCCAATCTTCCATATGCAATAGCTCTTCCCTGTAGAGCTTGTCTTTGGACTTCCCTTTTCAGTTAGAACTCCAATAGTTGCCCAACAACCCGTTAGAGTATCCCCTTTTATCACATTCCTGATAACACCATAGATACATTGAAAAGCCAACAATTGCAAAGTTAGATACTTGCCTCAATAAAACAACTACAAAAAAGACATTTTTAGAACATCAATTCGTGAGTTCATGAGATTACTTTATGGTCGAGAGTCGTACAAAGCGCATATCTGAAAAGCGATTACCGAGCTCTGCAGAGGAAACTACTTGGTTCCTGTACCATCAAAAAGTAAATATCATCTCACAAAACCATACTTCCAGTCATTCTACATAATTTCTAAATTGTAAAAAAAAAAAAAAAACAATGTGGACTAAAAGTCATTGACTTTGATCTTGAAGCACGAATATTTCTACACAAGCTAAAACCTAAGCTTAGCTATTCAACCTTAAGCTTAAAATTTGATTGACATATGTTCCTCACGATAAATTATATGCATTTTCAATATCATAGTAAGAAATGCCAAATTGCTAATCTTGAACAATGTTTGGCTACACCTACCGGATCCGCAAACCCGAGAACTTCTCCACATCAAGATCAGATGGTGCCTTTAATTTGCTAGACTTGAGAGCTTTCTTAGCTGTTTCAACATCATAGTCCATACAATCCTCAACCGCGCTCTTGAAGGCAGACAAGTCCACACTTCCACTCGGCCGCCTTCGAACTTCATCATCCGATAAATACCCTGAAAATAACCCCATTTAAAACATACCCACAAAACCATAACTTCAAACAAACCCCAAATCAACATGCATACCACATGTTCGACCAAATGCCTGAATGAAAAATCAAACAGAAAAGACCCAACCGCAAAAACCCATGTAGAAAATCAAGTAAATTAAAGATTAAACCAATTAAAAAAGACTATAACTTTAAATCTAAAATCACAAATTAATGAAACAAATGGATATCGAAGAGAGGAATTTATACTTGGGGAAGTGGGATGGGAAGGAGATGAAGGCGGGGTTTCGACAACGCGGTCTTGGAGAGAGAGAAGGAGATCGAGGTCATCATTTGACATGGTTTTCTCAAGCGATTATCAGACAAAAATGGTGAGTTTAAGTGCTTCAGTTTGGTGTTTTTTAAGGTTGTTAAGTTGGTTTTTAGATGTTTCATTTTGGGACTTTTTGGAGGGAAGAGTTGTTAATTGCCGCGGGAAATTTGAAAATAAGAAAATCTAAACTTTTTTGTGCCTTCTTTTGGCAATTTACTTTATACCCTCGGTTTGTGCCCGCATGAGAATATGGGTAAATTATTAAAAGTATATGTATATTTTTCAAAATTTATATATGCATATCAATAATGTGTAAATATTTTACAGTATATGAGCGGATTTTATGCATATTACATTTTTTTTTGATATATTCTAAAATTTTTTGTGTGCTTTTTCCTTAACTTATACTTTGTGTGCAAATCATTAAAATTGCACGTAGAGCATTTAGACAAGGGGGATGAAATTTTTGTACCCCCGAGCCTACGGTATAAGTATTGTGTTTTTGTTGATCAGGGGAGCTCAAATAGTAATGGAACTCTAATTAAAGCTATGTTTTATTATATTTTTAACTTAATTTTGGTTTGTTTCAGTTTGATTTTAATTTACTTCATTTTTTATTTAGGTCCTTTTTGTTTAATTTTATTCATTTTAGTTTCATTCAGTTCAGTTTGGTTCAGCTCTGTTCAGTTTAATTCAAACTCATTTAGTTCGGTTGTTAAACTATTAATACTATAAATTTTAACATTACTTAATTATATAGTTTTTATTTTTATAAGCAATGTTATTATTACTATTATAAAAGCTAATTACTACTTTATTAAATACAAGTATAATAAACATGGTAATACATAGTGTTGAATTATTGTTCTAGTTATTTATTATTGTTGTTGTGTTTTTTATTAATAATTGTTATTATGACTATGATAAATCATTGGGGAAATATAATTGTTATAACTATTATCATTATTTACTGTTATTGTTATTATTACTATTATCAGTTCAGTCGATTTATATTCAATTCAGCTCAATTCACTACTTTCAGATATTCACAATACGTTATAAGCAAGTCTTTTCTAACTAAGAATTTGTGTATAATAATAACAAGTATCACTAGGATTGACATATATATTTTATAGTTTATACTAAAAGTATAATATTGGTGAACACATCCTATTTTTTTTCTTTTTTTCTAAATGTGGTTGCTGATAAGAATTGAACGAGTTAAGTGCTCAATTGGGTATCAAAGTTTGCACTTTGTATCAATTTGGGTACTGAACTTTAAAAAGTAACAAATCGGGTATTATAGCACCTAAAAAGACCATTCTATCCCTTAAAAAAAACACCAAAACTCAACCCGGCCCACATCATTCCTTCCCTCCTCTATCCCGCCCTAACCTCTCTATGCACAGCCCCATTGCCGCCCAACACCTTCTCTCCTCCACCTCCACCGTCAAAGTTCATTTCGCATCCCATACCTACCTTGCTTCCCTTTTCTGAAGCCGATTCCGATACCTCTTTTGCAGCCCCCGCCCTCTGTCGTCAACCACTGGTCCTTCCCCAGCGGACACGTGTCTAGGTCGTGCTTCATCGCCGCATATTTGGGTTTCTCGATCTCTACCGTTGAGGGCGGGGTGGCACAGTTGAGGCTCATAGCCTCATTGGTCTCATGGATAAGGAGGTTATGGTCTGTTGAATGAGCGGGAGAGTGGGGTAGTGGTGATGTGGTTTGTTGAGGTGCGTTTGGGGCGGTGGCAGTGAATGAGCTTGAGCATGTTTTTTGGGTGGGGGGTTTGTTGGCTTGTCAATAGGGGAGTATGTCGTGGTTGGGATATGGGAGTATGTCGGAGCAGTGAATGAGAGATAAAATGGGGGGTCTCTGAGTGGCTTTAGGCTTCCGGGGTAGGGGTAGAGTTATGGGTTGGACTTATGTCGCGGTGGGATTAATTGGTAAGGGTCATGGTGGTGGGCGGCAATGGGGGTGTCCGTGTGGGAAGGGAAGGAAAGAGGGAGATGAAGGAGGAAAAGAATGATGGGTATGGATTTGGTGATTTAGAGGGTTAGTATGGTCTTTTTAGGTACTATAATACCCGATTTGTTACTTTTTAAAGTTCAGTACCCAAAATGATACAAAGTGCAAACTTTGATACCCAATTGAGCACTTTGTGATTAAGGTAAAAAAGCTCTAACCACCTAAACTATTTTTTTTTTTTTTTCTGTATTCATACTTCCTCTGTGGCTCTGTAGTCTGTATTCAAAAAAAAGTTTACTTCCTTCAATTTCTCATACCCACATGGCAAATCGCTTAAAATAAAAGGATGGAAAACATGTTGGCTAAACTTGGACCTGTGAAGAATTATAAGCAATGCCTCTTTCAAGACGATCATGAACCTCTTTCTATCCTTAAAATTCGATCTATAGTTCCTTGGCAATCATTAGTTTGTTATTTTTAGGGTGCAATTATGTAAAAACAACACGTAGAAAGCTTTTCAGACCACCAAAATAGTTTGTTACTCTTCCATCCACAAATGACGCAAACAAGAGCAAACAAGGATAGAGAGTTAAAATGTTTGAGAGATTCAAACAATCTATTCAAAGAAAATATCCCAAAATTCTGTAACATAGACTTCTGTAAACTTTCTAATCATATTCCCTCTATTTTTTTCTTCCTTGTGTAACAAAATTATTAACTTTTGTAACAATGTCTTTGCTTGTTCCTCTTGAAGGAAAAGTAACATATTAACATAACTAAGAAACATTCTTGATCCTCCACCTCATTTTATGTCCTACTTTGTTTTGCTGTAAGATTTGAGGGAACAAAGAAAACAAGAATATTTAGGACAATCATGCAAGGACGTAGGAAGTACTTGTACATCTTAGCCCTTCTCTTCTTGTTTCTAACTGCGCATGCTGCGGAGGATGAAAATCAGCAGGAGGAAGAGAAGCCAGGAGTAAAGGCTGGTGTTTCGTATGATGGACGGTCCTTGATAATCGATGGCAAGAGAGAGCTCCTCTTCTCCGGTTCAGTCCATTACCCTCGTGTCCCAGTCGCGGTACAAACCCTCTTTTTCCCCTTAAGGTTGTGTTCATGTATGCAATAAACATCCAAAATACCTCCGAGATAGTTGCTCAAAATAGAAGATAGATAGCTTCCTTGCTCGCAACTCGATGATACGGTTTATGAGTCCTTCTCATATTAGCATGCACAAATTGTCTTAAAGTAATCACGTTCTGACTTAAATTGGTGTCTTTAACTTTTACAATATTGATAAAACGTGATCACTTTAACTTAGTTTGTGACTAGTTTAAATAAATTGTCTCTTTTTAATAATTTGTGCGAGACTAAGCTGTTTGTTTCGCTTTTGGGATATAGATGTGGGACAACATCCTTCAGAAATGCAAAGAGGGAGGTTTGAATGTGATCCAAACTTATGTCTTTTGGAACGTTCATGAACCTGTAAAGGGTCGGGTAATACACTTTCTAGCTCTCCTCACCAATAGACCTACTAGTGATTCTTAAATCTACCTAAACTAAACAATTGTTGCCACTATTCCTGCAGTATAATTTCACAGGCAACTATGATTTGGTGAAATTTATCAAGTTAATTGCTGAGAAGGGCATGTGGGTAACCCTTAGGGTCGGGCCGTTTATCCAAGCTGAATGGAATCATGGGTGATTGGCATAGCCTTCTGTAATGCGATTTGTTGTTTCTAGTGTTCTGTGGTTCGTATATTCTTGCTAACACAACAGTAATTGGTGCTGTTACAGAGGTCTCCCATACTGGCTAAGGGAGGAGCCTAATATCACATATCGAACAGATAATCCGGCATACAAGGTGAACATTATCGCGGTTGAATTCCACATTATGATGAAAGAAGAATGCTATATTGATCGATCAAATGCTTACAAGTTCTTTAATATAAAATGTGAAATAGATGAACATGGAGAAATGGGTGACCAAGGTCGTAAACCTGATGAAGGATAACAAGTTATTTGCTCCAGACGGAGGTCCTATCATCATGTCTCAGGTGAATATCCGCTAAAGATCAGAGAAAAAAATGGTAAAAGTGTAATGTGTCTCACAAAGCACAATACTTAACCACTTTCTTGTTGTCTTAACTAGATTGAGAATGAGTACGACCACGTTAGAGATGCCTTTGACGATGGTGCTGTGAGATACATCAAATGGGCAGGGAGCATGGCTGTTGGACTGAATACTGGTGTTCCATGGATCATGTGCAAGCAAAAAGATGCCCCAGGCGAAGTGGTAAATAACAGAAAATTAGATCATGATACTTGAAATGTTGAACTGAATGTTAACAAAAGGAAATCAGCTAACAAAACTGGACATCTTACAGTTTTCTTTTCCTTCTTTTTTCTGTGAGGCAGGTCAATGCCTGCAATGGCAGGCATTGTGGTGATACATTCACAGGTCCAAATTCACCGACCAAGCCGTCTCTGTGGACCGAAAATTGGACTGCGCAGTAAGTTGTTACTTGATGAGCTGTGACATTGTCTTTATGTTTCAATGACCTTCTAGCTAGGTACGTTCTTGCTCCAGCGTTGTATGAAATTCCCTGGTGCCCCTTCCATACTTACAGGTACAGAGTTTTTGGAGATGCTCCTTCACAGAGGGCGGCAGAGGATGTCGCTTTCTCAGTAGCACGCTGGTTCTCAAAGAATGGAAGCCATGTCAATTATTACATGGTAAGGGTGCCAACTAACGGCACACTTAGAAATAGAATTCCACATCTTTCATTAGTATGGAGATTTAAAAAGTAAATTCAGTTGAACAGATCAACGTTACAAGACTAGCACTGCCCATCTTTTTACTGATCTCTTATTCATTTTCAAGAAACCTGCACTCATGATTATCTTGCCTTTTTGTTGCCATAGTATTATGGTGGTACAAACTATGCAAGATCTGCTGCCTCCTTCGTCACTACTCGCTACTACGATGAAGCCCCGCTTGATGAGTATGGTAAGCTCTTTCATCTCTATTATCTCCAAAGTATGCAGCACCAGATGAACTAAAGACAAATTTATCTCACACCTGTGCTTGAATGGGTGTCAGGCTTGATAAGAGAACCCAAATATAGTCACTTGAAGAATCTGCACCGTGCTCTTGTGCTATCAAAGAAGGCTATCATCTATGGGAATTATAGTATTCAAAAATATGGTCCAGATTTGGAGGTAAGCCTAGGAGATTATAGATGGCACATTGGCTGATCCAGATTATATGGTTAATTATTTGCTAATTAACATGACTGCTCTTGATATATGTATCATCAGGCAAACTACTATGAGAATGGGGATCTTTGTGCTGCTTTCTTATGGAACAACCATACACATAATACACAAACTGTGAAATTCAAAGGGAAAGATTTTGCTGTTCCGCCCAAGTCCATCAGTGTCATGCCTGATTGCAAGACTGTAATCTTTAATACTGACCATGTAAGCATCAGTAGTTGACAAAGAACCAATAGAACAAAAGATCCCCAAATAAAACTAATTCAATCAAACTCCTGAATCAGCCTTCTACTCATTACTCTCGCTTTCATCAAACAGATTGTATCGCAACACAGTGCCAGAGAATTTGTAAAGTCTGCGAAAGCTCACGAGAAACTGAAATGGGAGAAGATCTCTGATAAGCTGCCAGATAATACAGGTACCTGGTCAAAGGAACCAAAAGAGCAGTACGGTTTTAATAAGGACTCCAGTGACTACTTGTGGTACAGGACCAGGTAAAAGTGATGAATGGTTCTTCTGCTTAATTGACATTTTGTATAGTGGCAGCTTACTCCACCAATATCAGACTAACATTATCTTTTTATTTGGATGAACTATCTGTTCCAGTATAGATTTGGACAATCTTGACCTGCCTTTCAAAAAATCCGTCCAACCAGCCCTACAAGTCCTCAGTCTCGGCCACTCCCTCCTCGCTTTTGTCAATGGAGAATACTTTGGTAATGCTAACTTATAGACCCCCCCCTCCCCTCCAAGCATTAAAAGGATTCAAAGTTGATTCACATGTACCTCGATCTTAATTCCATTTTTTCGCTACAGGAACTGCTCATGGACTAAAGAGAGAATATAACTTCCCATACGAAGGAGCTGTCAGACTGAAGGAAGGTATTAACAATATATCAATTTTGAGCAGCACTGTTGGAATGCCGGTAAGGACAATTTAGCATCAGCTTTGAGCTGTCAAACTTGAACAAAGATGTAGCGGACACTAATCATACTGTGTACTTTTCATTTATAAAGGACAGTGGAAGCTATATGGAGCACAGGTTCACTGGGATTAGAACAGTGGAACTCTTAGGTTTGGGCACTGGAAACCTTGATCTGAGTCTGAATGGTTGGTTTCACACGGTAATGAATCACTCACTCTAATCAGGCATTTTACACAGCAACTTGCATTAATCAGAATTAATTTCCATTAGTCGCAATGCGCAGACCGGTTTAGAAGGAGAGAAGCTCAAGTACTTCACTGAAGAAGGAGCCAAGAAAGTCAAATGGACCCCTGCCAAAGGACGTGGGAAACCTCTTACATGGTACAAGGTAAATTTGTATGATCTTTGCTAGTATCACTGGACTGCAGTTGGAGCTTAAGATCTGTCTTTAGAACTTGTAATCAAAGATACGAGGATCCTACAAACTAATTAATAAGGTCAACTAACTACACCCAACTTTGCAGGCCTACTTTGATGCACCAGAAGGAGACGATCCATTAGTTATTAGGATGGAAAACATGACGAAAGGTGTGATGTGGGTCAATGGCCAAAGCATCGGACGTTACTGGTCATCCTACTTGACAGTAGTGAAAAAGCCTTCTCAATTGGAGTAAGTCAAGGATTTCTTGATAGTTTCGTCATGAGCTTGTCAGTAAGGTAGATAAGCATATAACATCTATTATCACCCAAATGCCTATAAAGAGACTCCTGCCCAAGCGGGATAAGGGGGGTTGGTGTACGCAGCCTCACCCCTACATTGTACTAACGCAATAAACACAGAGAGGTTGTTCCTTTCGACCCTTGTATTGAAGTGCACCAACCACTTGCTACTTTATGATAAAAAGAAGCTCAATGAGCTATATATGAGCCAATTGGATTTTGTCAAAACTAATTCGAAAACCAAAGACCTACGTCTTTGGCTTCACCGGAAATGATCAATATGAAACATAGGCGATATACAAAGCTATACAAGAACTTGTGAAATATACATTTTAAGAGAGCATGATCATCTAATAGTTTGAGAACAATGTTGCAGGTATCACTTACCAAGATCGTATATCAAGGAAAAGGACAACTTTTTGGTGATCTTTGACGAGGTAGATGGGAATATAGACACAGTGCAGATAGAAACAGTGAACCGGGACACTATATGTACTTATGTTGCAGAGGACATGCCACCTGATGTGAACTCGTGGAGGAGGGACGGAGGAAAAATTATGCCAGTGGGTGAGGAACCAAAGACTAAGGCAACGTTGAAGTGCCCCAAGGGCAAAGTAGTAAACAAGGTTGACTTCGCCAACTTTGGCAACACTAATGGTGTTTGTGGATACTTCATCGCTGGCAACTGCACCTCTCCTAACAGCCAGAAAGTCGTCGAAGAGGTACCACACCTTATTTTTGCTTATTCATTCTCTGGACGTTTCTTATGTTTTCTGAAGTTTCCTACAACACGATCGAACACATATAATGTTGAGTTTGTTTTCGTAACTTATCTTATTTTCGCTGAACTTTTTTCTTATTTTTGAGCAGAAGTGCATGGGAAAAGATACTTGCACAATCCCAATCGACAGGAAGCTGTTTGACAAGGACAAGGACCCTTGTCCAGATACAGCATCCAAGACATTGGCCGTGCATTTGCGATGTGGTAGCAAAGGCTAGATTATGTTCCTTTTTGTGTATTTCTTTCAATTTTTATCTTTTAAGGGAAATAAAGGTGGATATATCGAAGGGACGCAGGTACTTGAGGGGTTCGAATGGTTTTACTTTTAATCATCAATGTTAGGAGTGGGTAACCGTGTGTCTTGTACTAGTACTAGTAAAGAGTATATAGATTTTAGTGATGTCCTGCTTCTTTTGCATCTGTTCTTTACTAGCATTCTAGCAATAACATTGGCGTTATGGCCTTTGTTCCCAGGATAGAGTACAGGATGAACTGAAATTACTTTACCATTTTTTTTGGGTGCAAACTGACATTACATTACTGGAAGCACCAATTTCATTGCAATTTTTTTTTTTTTTTTGACAAAGCTGATTGCTTATTTTTTTTTTCACTCGGTTTGCACATTTTACTACATTTTAGTAATTTCTCTGCCATGCCACTACATTGAGTAATGATGCAAATAAAAATCTTATTGTACAATTAATAACAGTGCATAACAACGTATCAAACCAAAATCAACAAAAATGAAAATTGCTATATACACTGCCTAATCTAGTGCTGCTAAATTAAGACCAACTATCTGAGCGGATCTAATCACCTTCAACTTATGCGCATCCACCAGTATAACTTCGCCATCTGATTGCTAGGACATGGTCGTGAGTGTCGAAACCAAATTAATTTAACTATCACTAAACCTAAGTTTTAATGACAATTCGGGTCGAAATCACTAGGAATGAGTGTTTACGTTATCGAAAATCACAATTAAAAGGGGGTGTGGGGTTCGTAGAAATAATTAAGTATCAACTAAGTGTGTATTAAAGCAAGTAACTTTGATTGTTTATCAAGTAAAGACAATCACTTAATTTGGTCACAGATCGCATCTATGTAATTAATCATCGATTCATAACCTATTATATTATTATGAGCGTTTTATTATATAAGCACAAGTAATTCCTAGTTTTTCTTATACTCTAGCTAATAACCACGTTTGTTAATTAATTAATAACCTCACTACGTTACTAACTAATTCATTTGTTCGGTCAAGATTCAAGCTATATCAATAGGCTAATGTTCACGTATTATATTAAAGGATATTCTGATGGTGTGGTGTTGACAAAAATTTTATGGAATAGCTTTAGGAATTAAACATTTTGGAGGGATTCATCAATAGCCATAAGAATTTTGTACAGTTATCATAAATTAGTTTATCGTAGAAGTTGATTTTCAATGTTCAATATGGGACATTTATTAATTTGACATTTTAAAAGAAAATAATTAAATAGTTGTGATCAATTATTAAGAGTAAATGGCAAAGACCATTTTGTTTGCAATGGCTAATATACCTAATGTAGAATATGCCAACAGTTTGGCTGTTTGGGAAAATATTTGACATCTTTTTTCTTATAAAAAGAGAGATGGTTTTTCATTATTTAAAGTCAAATAACACTTCCAAGCAATTGTCAAAATTATTATTATTATTATTATTATTATTATTATTATAGATAAACTCTAAAAAATTATACGATAAATAAACTCTACATAGATGATCTTAAATATACTCCAATGCTAAACATAATTTCAAATAATGACATTTTCTATTTGTCACATCTTATACAATATTAAAACACCAATCAACAAGTAATCTCAGGAGCCCAATACGCAATCTAGCTATATTTAGCGAAGAGGAAGAAGAAACTAAAAACCATAAAGACCGCTAACTGTACATAATCATATTCGTTGTTTCTCATTCCACAAATACAGTAATCTTTGAAGGGCATACAAAGAAATATAGAGGATAAATATGGAGTTAGACAGATCATAATCCATCTAATGAGCAAAAATAGCAGCATTTACCATACATTACTTTGCTGTTTTTGACTTTCACTTTCAACCATTACTTTTTGCATATTAATTGCACCTTTTTTTGTTCTTAATATGTCTATTTTGCACATCGGCGCCCCTCTTCCTACCGAGGAAGAGTGAACGCCTGTTCAAAGCATCAACCTCCACATTTTTTTGTTTTCCTTATATCTGCTTAGGTTTGAGGTACAAGTTAAAAGAGGATGATCATGGCGAAATGTCATGGATGTGTGCTTGCATTAGCCCTTATGTTTTTCCTTACTGTGCATGGTAAGAAGGGGAATCGCACACTTGGTGTATCTTATGATTCACGGTCCTTATTGATCCATGGCCGAAGGGAGCTCCTTTACTCCGGTTCAGTCCATTACCCCCGTGTCCCTGTCGAGGTACATGCAAAATTTTCATAGAAACACTTGGGTCAGATGGTCTGACTATAAATCTATAGCTATCTATTTATCTATCTATCTATATCTATATTAAATGGCGTTGTATGAACACGAGTATGTCATATAGGCATCCTACAAGATACATTCAGTTTTCCTACAAACTCAATAATGACATTTTAAAATAACACGTTAAATTTCACTTTTATGTATACTTTAATTGTCAATCTAATATTCAAATACTTAAAACAAAAGTCCGAATAGTTGAATGCCTAAAAAACAAGTTATAAATCCCCGGACATCGTCGGGGTCAAAAACTAGTTATGGTGAATACTTAGTTTTTAAGATTTGAAACTTCTGATTTTGTCAAAAAAAATAATACATGTAGAACTCACATGTCTTGTATAATCTATGGTCATACCGTCTTTCTCAAGTATATGACTTTCAAAGACACTTTCGTGCGGACATGCATTATGCATAAATGGCTTTATTTAACATGAATTATACAAATATGCAAAACATGGTAGCAATCAGAAAGCTCTTACATTGAGCTATACACGTAGTTCTTGTTAGCACAATGGTTCGTTTTGAGGTTGCCTATACTTATCAATAACTCACCACCAAGCTCAATATCAACGTTGCACCTCTTATGTGTGCATCATGAACCCATTGTTAACATGACATTAATGCCGGCTATATGTTCTGATTTTAGATGTGGGGAGATATCCTTGACAAATGTAAAGCGGGAGGCTTGAATGTAATCCAGACTTACGTCTTCTGGGGCATTCATGAACCTATTAAGTTCAAGGTAACATATAAGTATTACACGTACATATTTCGCTTTTTTCGCTTAGCATAGTGAGCTTTTTTGTGTAACACCTTAATGTACTATTTTTTTCGCAGTATGATTTTTCAGGCAACTACGATGTGGTGAAATTCTTCAAAATGATTGCCGAGAGAGGCATGTGGGGGACCCTCAGGGTCGGACCATTTGTTCAAGCAGAATGGAACAACGGGTAATAAGACTATTGTCTTCAAATTTGTTCCAAAAGCACCATTACCATGTAGAGCATTATATTTACAAATGTTATCAATGTCATTGTTTTAACAACAATGATCTATGACAGAGGATATCCATTCTGGTTGAGAAAGGAGCCCAACATCGTATACCGAACAGATAATCCAGTATTCAAGGTGGTCATTGAAACAATCTTTGAGTATCAATTCATGATATTTGACATCAATTTTGAGTTTTTACTAACTCGTAAACAAAATACACACGTATGCAGGAACATACACAGAGATGGGTGACCAAGGTGATTGACCTGATGAAAGAACATAAGTTATTTGCTTCACAGGGAGGTCCTATCATTATGTCTCAGGTGAATATCTAATACTACCTGGAGCATTAGTGCATTACATTACAAAGGCCTATAAACAATTGAATATGCATATTGCATGGATCTTGTCAGCTAACAAGGCTCTTTTTCATCTAACTTTTTCTTACTTATTCATCGTTTTCTTCTTTAGATTGAAAACGAGTACGATCATGTCAGAGGAGCCTTCAGAGAAGGTGCTGCTGAAAGATACATCAAATGGGCAGGAGAAATGGCTGTTGCCCAGAAAACTGGTGTGCCATGGATCATGTGCAAGCAAAAGGATGCTCCTGGTGAAGTGGTAACCATCTTCTAATTTACTATGGAAGATTTCAGTGCATAGAATAAGGCGACAATAAACAAATGCTAGGTAGTTCAATTTGTAAATTTATTTAGAAAGCTCAACTACATTTATCAGGTGTCAGAAATATCACATACACTTCTACCAAATTAGAATATTCAAAAGATCTAAGATAACTTGACCTCTTTTCTTACGTTCTGTTAATACTTCCTCCTTTCTTGTCGCGTCAGATTAACTCTTGCAATGGTAGACATTGTGGAGACACTTTTGAAGGTCCAAATGCACCTAACAAGCCATCTCTGTGGACTGAAAACTGGACGACCCAGTAAGTATTCCTGATAGAAGTTTAGTAGTGATTCAGGTTCATGAGAATCAAGCGAAAAGATATAACACAAATGCAACCTTTCAGGTTCAAGACTTTCGGAGATATAGCTTCTCAAAGGTCGGCAGAGGATACTGCTTTTGGAGTGGCACGATGGTTCTCAAAGAATGGAAGCCATACCAACTACTACATGGTATTTAACCTTTAGATCGTAAAATGATCTTCTTTGTTTGATTGGGGTGTCGAATCTCTGCAATTGTTATAAGATACAAATACAGAAAAGGAGATAATAAAGCTTCAAAATACAATTGAACAGAGGGTGTACTGTTCTGTAGACTAGATACTGGGGGGTGGGGGTGTTCTAGCATATTAGGGTTGGTTTTCCACACTTTTTATAGGCTCAACTGTGAAGCTCGCACATATTTTGTTCAACTAATTACGGTTCAGAATTTTTCAGTTGAAAGAACGTACAAGCTTCAATTCTATATATGCCAGTTTAATGTGCTCACTGCTAAATATTACTCCTTACCTAGTTATCCACAGCTAAGTGCTAACAAACTGCACATTGAGAGCCTAAACATCTCATTTCATTGCCCTAACACTTGTGCTGCAGTACTATGGTGGTACAAACTTTGGGAGGACAGCTGCCGATTATGCTACCACTGGTTACTATGATGAAGGTCCAATTGATGAATATGGTAAGCCCCTTAGAAGTTAGAACTATAATATGTAAGCAAGCAAACGGATGAGAAATGTTTTTGGACTCATGACTTGCAATTGCCTTAATAACTCTCAGGATTGCTAAGAGACCCTAAATGGGGGCACTTGAGGGATTTGCACCGTGCTATAAAACTTAGCAAGAAGGCTGTCCTTTGGGGGAAATATGGCGTTGAGGTATTCAGTCCAGACCTGGAGGTAAGCTATAGGAAAGACCATAGAGCTGTAAGGAAGCAAATCAGTCGTCGATATTGAATAACTATAGAGACTATAATTATGACAGAGTATATTCTTTATATGGTTAGCAAATTTTCGATTGCTCTTGATATATGAATAATGGTGATCAGGCACGTTTCTACGAAAAGGGTCAGCTTTGTGCTGCGTTTCTGTGGAACAACCATACCCATTTGACGCTAAAAGCAAAGTTTAGAGGCAAAGAGCACGCCCTCCCACCCAAGTCCATCAGTGTATTGCCTGATTGCAAGACAGTTGTCTACAACACAGACCACGTAAGTGTTAATCTACCATTACAGACCAAGAAAACGAACGAAGTACTTCTGATGGTGATCGTTTACTTTAGCTCTGCATTCTTTGATTATGTACCTCTTAATGAACAAGAAGTTTCTTTTTTGTTGTCGTAGATGGTAGCTCAACATACGGCAAGAGTATTTGTTAGGTCTGAAAAGGCTAACAAGGGCCTGAAATGGGAGAAGACCCCAGAGCCCTTCCCATCTAAGGGTGATGTCTTTGCGAGGAGTCCACAGGAGCAGTTTGGCATAACTGAAGACACAACTGACTATCTTTGGTACTCGACCAGGTAAAAAAGACCAAAACTTATAAGCTTTCTACTGTTTTATTGGTTAACAAGTACAACAAGAAGATCCTCACCAGAATTTCTCCTGCTACTATAAATCTTCATAAAAATGGTCACATACCTAGAGTAACAGAATAACCTTGTTGAAGCGATGAGAAATAGATAGGCCTGTGCCATCCTTTAACTACCAAAAACACTACATATTGAGTGATGTACTTGAGATTGAGGTAGCACAACTGTTATCAAGGTTATCTTGGATTAGATCTATTAATGAGGGAGGGTCTATACATTTCCTGAGTGAAATGGAGACTAACTTGCTCAAGTTTGTCGATCAACCTATATCTAACAATCCCTTTACCTTGTTCCTCAACTTACAGTTTTGAGTTGGACAATATTGACTTGCCGTTCAAAAAGTCCCTCGAACCAGTCCTCCAGCTCCGCTGTCTTGGTGATGCCTTGCTTGCCTTTGTCAATGGAGAATTCATAGGTATGATCACTAACATGGGTAAATAGCATATATATCCCCCCCCCCCCCTTTCCTAATTCTGTACTTAATATGAGAAGACTAACTCAACCAAAAACTAAAAGTGATGGTTGAGGCCTAGTGAATAATTATATTAATAATAACCAAGTCTAACACTTTTTTTTTACTCCTCTCTGAAGGAACGGGGCATGGATTACATAGACAACCCGCGTTCCCTTTCAAAGCACCCATTAAATTGAAGGAAGGACGCAACAACATATCAATATTGACCAGCACAGTCGGAATGCCGGTAAGAGCAAACTAAAGGAAGGGTGTTCTTATTTTACTTTTACACAGTCCTGTATTTGAGACTTAAGCATAACTGGACAGAGAACTACACAATGACCAAAAGGAGACTAATCAGATTACAAATGTCAAATACAGGATAGTGGAAGTTATATGGAGAAGAGGTTCTTAGGCCTAAGATTTCTCGAGATCCAAGGTCTTGGAACTGGAGACCTTGACCTGTCTTTTAATGGGTGGCACCACAAGGTAATCAACATCTCAACACTTAGTAATATGCAGCAACTAGCAGGCTTACTTTATCAGAACAGACTGAAGACGGCATATAAAATTACAGATTGCTTTGGACGGCGAGAAATACAAGTTCTTCACACCAGAAGGGGCCAAAAAGGCCAAATGGACGCCAGCAAAGGGAGTTGGGGAACCTCTTACCTGGTATAAGGTAAGTACTAACATTTGTGCTTTTATGGCATATAACGCAAAGATAGATAACTTGGTTGCCTGGTTAGTATAAAAAGTTTCGACTTGATCAATATTACTTTTTGCAGGCCAGCTTTGACGCACCAGAAGGAAATGATCCAGTTGCTATCCAAGTGAAAAACATGACCAAAGGAATGATTTATGTCAATGGGATAAGCCTAGGACGTTACTGGTCGAGTTTCCTTACACTGAGGAAAACGCCTGCCCAAAGCGAGTAAGTTTGAAAATATCACTTCTGTGTATACCATACAATGAAATTGTGGTAGCAAAATCAAGCATTACTTTCATGCAACACACAGGATTATTTTGAAATAAGAAAGACCATAAATGTTGCAGATATCACATACCAAGAACTTACCTCAAGCCGAAGGACAACCTTGTGGCGATCTTTGACGAGTTGGGAGGTAACATCGACACAGTAGAAATTGTGACAGTGAACCGTGACACTGTATGCAGTATAGTACGTGAAGACGCGCCACCGAACGTGTTTTCATGGAAGAGGGATAATAAGGACATCCTTTCTGTGGTAGGCGAATTGAAGCCACAAGCATCACTCACCTGCCCTAAGGGCAAGGTCATTACTCATGTTGACTTTGCTAGCTTTGGTGACCCTTACGGAGTTTGTGGCTTCTTAATTCAAGGCAATTGCACATCTCCCAGCAGCCAAAAAATTGTTGAGAAGGTAAGAATTGTTTATCCCCATTGTTCTGCTCTTTTTTCCCCTTCTAATCTCTGTCAATTGTATTCATGAAAATTCGTAAGTTGCTATGTTCAATATGTTGCCATGTTATCCTGGTGAAAACCACATTATTATCAAATCTGAAGCTCATATCAGTCATAATTTTACAAATCTTGCTCAAAACGGCGACATACTTAGCCACCTATGTTGCATGAAAGTAGATAACCTGTTCGCTAGATGTTGAATGTTACTCGAGCCCATTTTCTACAGAAAGTAAGACTAACAAGAAAGTTGAGTAAAAGCAAATTCAAACAGCCTTGTATAAGAACGTTAGTTTTTCAGTTAAAACTATACGAGCTTAACATTGTCACTTTTTGGCTGAAAGTGGTGACTATGTCTTCTTGTTGAAGTTGAAAATTAGACAGTCTCTTTTATAATTTGTGAACAAAATTTAGTGACAAACATGACAAGATAACTTCATAATATATTTGTTAAAAATTCTCAAAAGTTGGTATTGATCATTGGTCTTTTTCCCCCTTTTGCTTGAGCAGCACTGCTTGGGAAAAGCTCGCTGCAAGATCCCAGTTACCAGGAATCTCCTTGACAAGGACCAGAAGCATTGTGAAGATGTACCAATTAAAGCATTGGCTGTTCAAGTGAAATGCGGCAAGAAGAACTAAAGAAGGCCTTTTTGTAAATCCTTCTCTTGAAGGAAATCCAAGTTGGGACTCGGGGATTCTAAAGGAAAGTGTAGCTTTATGGGGGATACAAAGGTCCGCAGTCAGTAGGTCTTAAGGGTGGTCGCTGTGAGCTCTGTTTAATCATGGAAACATTAGAAATCAAGTTTAAATTCAATGACACTTTTTTTTGTGCATCCTATTCTACTAATAATAACGGCTTTATGAATAATACACTATAAATTTGAGTTCCAACACCGGCAGAAAGGCACATGATCGAGTAAAGATATGAACGAAGAACGAGTTTCATATTGCAAATTTACTGCTTTTTTTGAAGCGGAAAGCAGCTAGCTTAGTCGAAAAATCACCAAAGAGATTGTACTCAACAAAGGTCTGGTTTGACATATTTACATCAATTGGTGCTCGTCTCTACTCATCATAATCAACTACCCAAATGAAAACCATATCTAGACGTTACGAGAGGGAGGACCTAACCTAAAGGTGCAACAAGCTCCTCGTGCTCATAAGCAGCAAAACCACATGAGCCATACATACTACTTGATGTTCTCGCATCTTGAGAAGAACCTTTGATCATTAATTTCGTATAAAACTATAATCTAAATTCGCGTGAAAATGCTTTTGTTGATATTATCAAGTTTTTGTAATTCATACCCTTGTATTTTGAGAGATATTTAGAGGACAAAGTTCGAGCACAATATGCATGCCACAACATCAAGTAATAAGTAACATGAGAATCGTAAATAAAGGACATATCGCCACAAAAGCAACAATGTAACTATGTAAGGTGTGGACGTGTGATAATGTGATAAAGATGTGAGTAGATTGGTGATGCGAATTGGAAAATACACTGAGCTATGTCCTAAGATAGTATGATGTAGATTTAATTGGGTAATTTCATGGAACAAACTCGTTTAAACTCAAGAAAAAGCACAACCAAAAGCGAGAAACTAAAAGCATGCAGTGTAACTACGTACAGTAAGTTCTTGACTGGAGTTAATGCAGTAAAAGTGTAAGCATATCATCGAACATTTGGCGTGCAGACCAGGGTTACCACATAAATACAAGCAGAGACTACTGCTGCAAATGACTTATAATGCGTCGAAAACTACAGCAGCAACCTTTTTCAGCTTAAGAGAGGAACACTAGAATAGACACTAATTGTTGATAGTGTACACTAAAGTTTGTTTCCGTCGGTAGCTCCGGTATGACTGAGAATCGTTGTGTTCTAAGTTCTAACCAATATCAGGTGTATTATCCTCTTTCCCACTACCAATAATTGTGTTCTAGCAAGGCATTCACGGAAACTATACAATGACCGTAGATTTTTATGCCCGGCTAAAGTTTTGTATTGAGTAAAATGGTATTCTTTTCGATTTAAAAGATCACTTGTATTTCCGTATTGATGAAAAATGAATCCACTCAAGTCAAAAAAAAAAAATATTTGAAGACATCTTAATACCTGACTGTACCTTAGACTAGCAAGAGTATAGCCGTACAATGTTACATGTGATGTATGTGACTGTATGCTCAATGCACTAAGACTCGCAATTCATTCATTTAAATACGAAGATGTACATCCCGCATCAATGCCAAAGCACGTCCAAATACAAGTATGCACGTACGGCGATGGACCTATAATAACATACGACATTACATCACCCTACTGCCTTTAGAGAGACTCCGGCACAAACAAGGCACTAGAGGCTCGAGTGCACGCATCCTTACCCTATAGTAGCTATTACAAAGAGATAATGATTTGTGAATCCTAAAAAACACATATGCAAGCATAACTGGAGGAGAACGATGGAACAAATAATTTTCCTTATTGCCATGGTAAGGAGTACATCTCGTTCTCAGGTAACTTAGAAAACCTCAGTAGAGAAAAACTACTACTATATACAGCCCCAAGGGCAAATAACAAAAGAGCTTATCGTTCCATCCTAAGAGCCCTTGCTCCACATAACACCTAACTTGTGTAAGCGCCTTGCCATCCAACTAAAGTTCAGAAACATTATTACTAGAAAGCTGGTATTCAGAAAAGAGAGCATTTAAGTAACGCGGAGATCATTTGAATTTTGTATAGAGGTTAAAGGAGGAATTATATACAAAATGTACGGAGGACGGTAAGACGATAAACATATTTCGAGTACCTAGGGAAATTATCAGAAACCCAAAATTCAAACAGCCATCTCCAAGGATCAAAACTTCAATGGAATCCCACCACCTCAACACTGCAATTTCAGCAAAACAAGAATAGGATCGCTGCCAACCCGTCCCAGTCCAGGCAAGCCTTCAACATAAATATCCTTTCTAATGAGTATATACAACTCATTCGAGGCAATATGGTGACGGCATGAGCCTATGACAAATCAAAAGATCCTTGACCTTCATTGATAGCGTAGAGCAACTTCTTGAACATAACCTCCTGCTCACAGATGGACCAAATCTTAGCATATCAACACTCCCGATACTCCCAACACATAGCCAGCTCGAAAAAGAGTGACATACCTTTGTAGAGTAAGGCGGAAGCTTTAGGTAATTAGCGCAAGTCATGACACTTGGCAGATCATCATCTGCAGATTCTGAAGGCCCCATCCCATTGGAAGCCGTGGTTCCAGTGGAAGAAAGCTGTAGCATACAATTTTTAATATGGTAAGAAGCTGAAGTACCCTCTTATACAGTGTTAGACCTAATTTTACAACACGAACAATTGAAGTAATGAAAGGAGTATACATTAAGTTAGAGATCCAGGAGCATGATTTGCCTCTATCAATATGTGATAGTTTATTATAGAATTGATGGAGGACTTTATAAAACATGCAGAACATCCCACAAGAGGGACGCGAAAATTCCAAAATATATGAGTCAGGGTACTAAGTTCATGCCAACTACAGAAACCTCAAAGTTAGAGGGTAAGCAACTCAAAGAAATGTACTCTAATTTCAGCTTCAGCTTCAAAAAAACATGTAGGTTACAGACAAAGACATACACGACGACTCGGTATGATTTTTATCAGAGTACTATGTTAACAGCTTACCTTCCTAACAATTGTCAACTTGGGATTCAGCACAGCTAAACCACCAGGTGGAAGCCGTGGTGCACCCGTAACGAATTGGCAAAAGGCGCGTTGCTGTTCTGGTGTGAACTCACCCATGATCTCCAGCAACTGGGGCAAAAAAAGAAAAAAAAACATGAATTAGCAGAACTGCACAAAATATGATTTTACACTACAGCTCGAGCAAGAAAAGTATGTATATCCAGATAGAAAGTATACATTGATGACTGCAGGACTCTTGGATGTGTATCCGTGATCAAATTTGATGTGATCCACAAGTGCCTCAGCCTGTTCAGGAAAAATTTATAAGCTCTGACGTGAAGTGAAAATTTTTAGTACGATAACTACCAGATTGTGTAGAAAAAAACCATAATTACCTTCCACAACTCTCTACGTCCACATAGCAAGCAGTCAAGCTCATTAGGAGAAAATATTTGTAAAGAGCCGACATCGAACACCTGATCACAGTATTAGACTATAAATTAACACCAGCAATAAGTCCTTCAACACAAACAATATCCTAGGTGCATAGAAATCCTCTTCAACAGGCCAAAATACAATTAAAAGTAGACCACCACAAGAACACTGGTGCACATAAGTGCAGCACACAAACACAACTAAAAACACACTAACAGGCAGGCACAAGCTTCTACGACTGACACTCCAACAAAGAAAGTATTATTAACTATTAACCATTGAACAAGTAACATCTAGAAGGGGCTAGAGAAAGAAGCTTAAAAAAGACCCCACACCGAAATATAAACCCTGATTAATTATCAATCAGAGGACTCCCATATATCCTCCCTTCAATGCGACTATGACAAAACAGGAGGAGATTGAGAAGCAAGAGAGGTGTTCCACTAACCAATAAATACCCAAGAAAGAAGCTAAACTTATCAGAATATTATATAACGATAATTGTCATCAACAAAGGAATTCTAGTTTAACATCTAGAATTCAGCCATACACCTATCAAGAAGCTCTCAAAATACCAGTGCACAAGCTCAATTGCTAAAATATAAGTTAGTCACTGGAGAAGCACAGATATTAATCACTCATTTTCAAGATCGTTGTCCACCTTTGTGTTTGGTCGCTTAAGGAAGGATTACAGATGGAAAAAAACAGATATAACAGTGACGTTACACAACAACCCTAAAAGAGGAAGGGTATCACAATTGAAAATTGTCATCACATCGTCTGCCAATAACCAGGAAAAAGAGGAAAGTCCTACCTGGTTAAATCCGGCCCTAAATGCTTCCATTTGTCGCATAATTCCAGTCTTGACTGTGGCATCAACTACCAATGATATGTATTCCTCCAAATTGTTGATATCCACCTGATATACCCCACAAGAGGAGAAATTAGCCTGAAAACTCAGAAAATGGTAACAAACACCAGTGACACATGCAAAAAGATAGATACATTTTCATCTCCAAGTTTCAGGACATATTCTGGATAGCCGGGAAGTGTAAAATCCAAACAAAGATCCTCGACTGGAGTTCCACGGAAACATAACTCCGCTATTGCATCAGGATGATCACCCCCTATCGATTCCAGATACTGCTTCCTACAAACTAAGGCTTGTAATTCTTGCAAAGTTTTCCCAACCTCTGGATCGAAAGAAAGGATATCATGCAAATCAAGCTCCTGCAGTATATCAAAAAAGTGAAGTCATCACAAATCCACAATAGGCTAGAGGAAACTAAGTACGAGAGAAACAAAGCGGGAAGAGTAGGGGGAGGGCGGTGTTAGCGAAAAACATAGTTAGAGAAGCATACAGAAAGGTTCAAAAAAGACGAAAGAGGAGTGTACATACAAAAAATGGTCAAAGTTATGTAAAAATACACCAAGATATGGCTAGTGCACAGCATTTTTATTTTTTTTGTAGGTCATTTCCCAATGTAGAAAAAACAAATCAGGATGCTTTCAAACAAATAATTTTCAACGGAAAATTTTAAGGGAGGAAACAAGAAATGAGAATTCATTTGCAATATCAAAGAGAGGCTATTTCCAATTGACACTTGAGCTAAAATGCGCCAACTATTTCCTACTCACGATAAACGAGAACTCCCAAAGATTAAATAATACGTAGTACCACTTATTTACCTGGCCAAGGATAACTTTGTAAAATGCTGTTGACAATGGCAGATCCAAAAGCCTTCCATCTTGAAGGGCTTTAGCCATGACTTGTCCAACCAGCCGGAAATACTCTACGACTTTACAAAATTGGCTACCATCAGAGGTATCAGCATTCAGTGGCCAAGGACGAGGAAACAATCCAAGAGGAGACAGAACAATATCTGTGTTGCCAGCAGAGCTCAATACTGTAGCATCTTCAGACTTCCCCTCTTTGCTTTGATCATTATTGTCAATCTCCATAGCAGTTTTCTCAAAAGAACAATTTGACCTCCACATTCCCAAACCCACTTTCTGCAGGTCGTGACTTAGAAGAGTATAGAATTCCAATGTTGGACCCAATCCTGTTCCCACCTCACCAAAATACTCTACTTCAAGGACAGCTTTCTGACTTGAATACATCTCCATAACCTTTGCAGCAGAATCTAAAATGCGATTTCTTGAGACACGAACCTTCTGACGCTGCAACCTCCCAACTCTTACTTCTCTATCATTTGGCCCTTGACCATCAGCTCCCTGCTGTTGTTGTAAGCGATACAAAGCCCTGGACAATCCAAAAGCAGTTGAGTAGAAAAACTGCCGTCTGGTTTCAAAAGGAAACAAAAATGGGCATGCTTTAGTCAGCTGGTAGCACCAGGAAGGAAGACTGCCACTGCACAAAGCAAGAGCATCCTGTATCTGTCGAGCCAGTTTAGGAGTCAGTTTGCTGTTGACAAATTCCCCGATAGGAACCCTAGCTCCAGCAATACTCAACTCATCTAAATTTAAAAGCATTCCTTCGGAGAACTTGTCAGAAGCTGATTGGACTCTCAACCTTGGTGCAAGCTGATTTAAGCCTTCTAACACACGTAACAGCGATAAAATATTATAGGTTGGATTATTTTTCTCCATATCACAGGGAAGTTCTCCTTGCAGAATACTATCCAGAAGTGACCGATGAGCGGCCGCATCAGAGTTCGAACTGGAAGCAGATCCTGATTTTGTGGACCTTGATGCAGAGCCGGAATTTGAAGCACCAGCTGAAGACTTCTCAGCTTGACTATCCGCCCTCTGGTAGGTGATTGTATAGATATCACTCCACAGTCTGCTACCGTCACTGGCAACAAAATCACCGCCCCCTAATCTCTCATCATCTTCTTCATCAGTGAATAGCTGTCGCTGGATGGCCTGGTAGATTGTCAAATTTGGATTAAGCTGCTTTCCACCACAAGAGAAAATTAATCTGGGAGGGTCAGTAGAACCGCCAAGAGGACGTCCATGACGATCTCTGGCTCCTCTGATACCTCGACCATTTGATGCAAGCCCAGCCATAGCCGCAGCAGCAAACGACATAGCACCCCTTGAACCAAAAGAACTCCCACTCCTAAAATCTACAGAATCTGAACCCCTGACAGTAGCAGCTCTACTACTGGAACCAGATGCAGGATTAGTCTGACTATCACTAGTAGCAGGTGCAGCAGCACTGTCCTCTGCTGAATCACTTAATTTAACATCATGCACCTTGTCGGCCATGCAAGCTGGAAGTGAATCATCCCCCAGTACCTTCAAAATAGAGGTGTACATTAGGCAGCTAAATAAAATTAAAGAAAAATAAAAGTCACTTCACTAATAAAGCATCCTCAAGGACCTCAAACTACAATCAAGACAGTTGGGGGAAGTAAATATATTTAGCTGCATGGTATATCACTGACTAAGGACCACAGCACGGCCAACTACCATTTCAGCAAAACCAATAAACGCACTAGTACACATCTATAATCTGTCAGGTAAGCTTATTCGAATGCACTACCACAAAACCTATAAAGAAGGCATCTCTCACACGGGTATCTTTACATTTCTTAGCCACATAAAAATTAAGTGCAAGCCAAATAATTACATAGCAATAAAGAATCAAAATTTTACATACATCATCATGGTCGTCATCTTCATCATCTGAGACATCATCATCTTCAATCACCAATGCATCATCAATATCAACAGGAGACATCTCCAAATCTTCTTCCTGCAAGTAACAAAGGAGTGACACTACTGAAAATTGAAGTGAAATAACTTGCGGTCACCAAAAAAAAAAAAAAACTTTTTGGGAGCATGAGAAATACAACTAAAACATCAAAAATCTATGAAATTTAGAAAGCTTTTTTAAGTTGAAAAATCAAATACTCTTTCTAGTCCATTAAGTTACAGGCTATGCATCAAAAGCAACCACATACTGAATCTCTGAATCAATTAACATCTTAGTAAGAATACATTACAAATAAACAATGATATACCTCAGAGCTAGACTCTCCATTTGGCGTTTTCACTTGAGCTTCCTTATCTGGAGCCGCTCGTCTACGGGCAGCATTTCTTGTTTGAGGACCTTTGGATTCTTCCTGTGACGGTTTTAGTACTGCTTTTCCTTTCCCCTTTGATGAGCTACTAGTTTTGTCCTGAGATGAATCTTTCCTAGAAGAGTCTCCTATATTAACACCTGATCTAGATCTAGATGACTGGCGACGAGTGCTGGGAACAGGAGTGGAAGCAGATGGTGACGAAGCACCAACTCCTGCAGCTGTTGGACCAGCATCAGAATTTCCCACAGAAGTTGATGGTTTTTGCCCAGAATCACCCCGTTGAACTCTTGGCCAAAGGAAGTCTTCAACAGCTGCTAAACTTGCTAGCGGATCAATCAGCACAACAGTATTGGAATAATCACGAAGAGATTTCTCACCCGAAGCTCTACAGAGGCGCAGCTTGAATGGCTGAGATAGTGAGCTCAAACCTGATGATAGTCGTGCACTCCCACCCGATGACCTAGCTGAATGACTTAACACAACTGGAAAGCGTTCCAAGGAAGACAGCGCATTTTGAAGCTTTTGAACCAAAACAGTCATAGGAGCTACCTTTCCTTCATCAATACTAGCAGGAAGGGCAACTGAGACGAACAATTTATATCTTCGGAGAGCCTGTTGTCTAAGCTTAGGAAGATTTCCCTCAGAGATTTTCTCTTTGGAGAAGTGTCCACAAGAGAAGTAGTTCAGAAGAGCGGCAACAACACCACTACCAATAAATTCAAATGTAGAAACTCCATCCCCTTTGCTTAGTTCAGCCAGCATCTCAGACACCAAACCAACCAAGCTCTCCTCCTTTCCAACTGAGAAGTCAATGATACTGGAGCTCTTAAATTTTCCTTTAACTTTAAACTTCTGTTCCTCAACACCAGCATTCAACTTTGCACAAAGATTCTTCAGGTGTAAGAGATCATCGGAAATGCCCACATCTATAGCCCCAGGATCAGAAGGGAAGTACTTATCCTTCAGGGACTTGGCAGCAGCACTGACAGTGGAGCGTAGTTTAGAACTAACAGACGGAATTTCAACAGAGGTCGGAGGAGAACCAACACCAGCTGACACCGGTGTCTTGGAATCTTCAATAGAGTTGGCATCTTGCTGCTGGTTTCCACTCCGTCGCCTCAAACGTCTTGCACGCGCAGATGCTCCCGGCGTTGAGTCAACATCTTTATCAGGACTCACAGACTGAGGTGAAATAGAGCTTGCGGAAGTAGCCAATATCAATGAATCTACCGCATGGACTACACCTTCCCTCACAAACATCTTGGAGAACGTCTCAGGGAGTTTTTCCATAAGTATCTCCGCAATTTGAAGTGAAGGAACCAAAACCTGCGGATCCTTCCATGCTAAAACACCAGCAATGAAACTGAGAAGAAAAAGAAATATGGGAGTGAGTACTAATAACAAACTTACTATACAGTTGTTGGACATACTAAAAAATCGGAGCAAATGCTAACAGCAGATGTAACAAAAATAAAGACAAATACCTTGAAATGTTTGTCGAACTATTGAGAGATGATATCATGTCTGCGTTGCTAAAATACATAAGTTTACCGGTCACTGAAAGACACTTGTGGCGAACAGGACCATTCACACTTGACCCATAAATCTGCTTCAGAAAATAAATGCATAAGGAACCAACATTAACTGAATCGAACAGTTTGGATATGCCACTAGAGAAGATTGAGCAATTCAAACCTGTATTAGCACAGGAAGAAGGTCCATTCCAAATTGTTGCAGAAGCTCAGGTTGATCATTAAGGAGTCTCTCTCTTGCTGATACATCCTGAGCATTTACACTCGCCTCATCTTGGTTACTAGAACTGCTAGTTGGTGTCTTCTTCAAAAGAGGCCCTCTTACGAATAAGTTTGAGCTAGCTGGAAGAGAGATGGTTCCTTGTGGGAGAGGGGGTAGCAGCTCGTTTGCAAGGTTCACAATCTCAAATATCTTAAGAAAACAAAAGTTCAAATATCAAGATGTTGCCACAAGACCGAGACTTACTATTTATCATAACTACAGCAACATGGCAGCCTAATCAAAATGGCTGTTCAGAAATTTCAGAAAGATCAGAAAAATGTTTACAGGTGCACAAAAAAAAAAACAAGCTTGACTTGTGACTTGTCACTAGGTAACCTTGTGATCTCAAGCAACACTAGGGCATCCCTCCTCCTAGAATGCTATTATACATGTGAACCTAATTGGTACTAAAGAGCCACCACCTATGTCCCACTCCCAAAAATAAGAGACAGAGCTCTAAGAGACACAAATACAAAACACACCATATTATTACTCTCTCTGTCCACTCTGAGTTTGCAACACCGCAACCATGGTTGTATCTCATCTCGGAAACAAACATCAAAGTGCTACAGAGAGTGCCAACTTCAATAGAGGAGGTTTGGGGGTCAAGGTCTGAAGGCTAGTAGACTCAAAAGTCAAAAGGCAGAAAAACCAGTGTCGGCAACTAAAACTAGTGCAAAAGTCCACAGTTGAAGTCTAAAAGAAGCATTATATGTTGCAGAAAAAAACAGATTACAATGTCTTGTGACCATTAGAAGACTTAACAATACATCATCGAGTCTAAAAGGCAAAACATCAGCACATTTTCTGCACACTAACCTTAAGAAACTAGACTATAGAACGAAACATACCTGCTCAGCTGGCCTGCTTAAAGCAGGAGACACAGACATGTTGCCCACAAGTCCAGATCCAGCGAGGATATCCTTAAGAATGCCGCTAATTCCAAGAAGCAGCAAAGTCTTGGCTCCGACAGTGGACCCACTTGCACAGGTCGAGAGAAGTCGAATCAAGCCCTACAGTAATAGGCAATATAACATAAACACCCAATCAACTATAATAATACAGCTGCTATTGTGAGAAGCAAATTTTACACTTACAGTGTACGTAGATGTGCTCAGGGAGGCCTGACCCCCACCAGAGTTACTGGTTGAGATAAGGGATGCAGCCTGGGTGACGAGACCGTGATTACAAAGTTCATCTAACTTATCAGGGGCTGATGCAAATGCTTCAACAATTCGAGTGAGGCAAACCGAAGCGTGCTCTAGAACCTGAATAACCAAGGACAAACGATACGCGAATACAAACTTCAAAAGGACCCCTTCTATTCATTCAAAACTTGATGAATGGCAAAACTGTTGTACTGAAGCCTAACCTTTGCGTCATTATACTGAAGGAGATTTGTCAAGTGTGGAATAGCTTCCATCACGAAATCAGCAGCATCCGAAGGAAGCTTCTTGCACATATTTGCAGCAGTAGCCAATGCCACCCTCTAAATCAAATACAAAACAATTAAGAACTTGCACCCAAATGAGTATAAATCAATGTTTTCACACTATTATAGGAACATCCGAAAGCCAGCAGAACAAGTAGAAAAGCTTGCCTGGACTCCAGTTGAGAAGAAATCAAGATAAGACAACACTGCCATAAGAGCACCAGCTCGCAAACACGCAGTTGGGTGCTCTTGCGATATCTTCTTTAAAGCTTGCAGAGACTGTTCATATTCCAAGATCAATCATTACACAATTTCATCAATCATACCAACATTTCATTCACTAATCCACCCAAATATCAAATTCCATACAATATAATAAATACAAAACATATAACTAAACAATCGTAACAAACATCCATATCCCACTCATTCATCCATTTATAAAACTACTATAACCTACAATTCCATATACCAAATAAAGTGCATTAAGAAAGCTCAATTCATTCATTCGTGCGCAAAATGTAGCATAGTAATTAAAGGTAACGATAGCGAAACAAACAATAACAATCAGCTATCATTCTATAACCACTCATTCATTCATAACACCATTACTAGCTAGCTATATTACACTATAACATACTTTTCTACTTAACCTAAGTACGAAAAACGCAATCAGGGCCGAAAAACAGACCTGCTCAGCCAAGTCCATGTACTCAATAGTCAACAACCTAGCACAAAAACAATTAACAGCCCCATAATGCACAACGGCCGCAGTCGAACTCGGCAACACATCAACCAAATGCGTAATCGCCCTCGCGGCAAGCAACATAATATCCGGATTATTCTCATGATTCAGCAACCCAACAAGCACAGGCACGAAAGAATCCACGGAAAACGTACTCAACGAATCCTCCGTCCCAATCGACAGCAACTCACACAACTGCGTCAGCGCCTCGACCTGCTTCCCGTCCTCCCCGTCGGCCCTCAACCCGGCTAAAATCTTCTTCAGTCTCCCGCTCTGGTGCGACGACGACCCCCCGGACCCCCCCATTGCCGCCGAAGGCAGCAAGTCATCCAACCCCGCCCCGAGCTTCCTCAACAGCCCCTGCAACGCGCTACTCGCGGTCGTCAAATTATGGTGCAACAACCCGACCCCGCCCCCTCCCTCGCTATCATTATCCTCCATCTCATTATCATTCTCCTCGTCGTCATCCTCGTCCTCCTCATCCTCCTCGATGTTCATCCCCGTGGCGGCATTCTCAATTTCCCTGTCCCGGGCAGCACGAACCTCTTCCTCCTTCTCCTTGCCCTTACTGCCCCCGCCTCTCCGGGGGGCACGCGACGACGACTCATCCATTGCGCTTGCTGTTGTCGTGGAGCGGGTGCGAGAGCGGGCGCTTGAACCTGATGAATTAAGGCGGGTACGCTTCGAGGAACGGGTTGCGACGGCGGGGGTAGGGGTACTGGTGGTGGACGCTGCCTCCGCCCGTTTGCGGCTACGGGTTTCCATACAAGTCCGTAAACCCCGCCAGCGTTTACAACCTCGCCGCAACAACAACTAAAATAATTATGATATACCAATTGATCTCTCGAAACCCTAGAAATTACAATCACAATTAAAACCAAATTTGAAAAATTGGGTATCTGGGCATTGATTAAACTAGGTGAATTTTAATGGGTATTGATTGGTTTAGGCGAATTTTGATTTTGATGAAAAACCCTAGATTCCTTTACCCTTAATCAAACCTAAAAAAAAACAATAAAACAATATATTTTTTCTAATTGTTGGTTTAATTAAATTGATTTTTTGGGGGAAAATAGAGAGTGTGAATTTAAGTGAGATGGGGGGTAAGGGGGGATGTATCCTAATAACTGATTTATATGATTTTTTGATATGATGATGGGAAATATATATTGGGTGTTGTTTTATGAATGAATGAAGGGAGGCGTATAAAGAGGGGGAGTTGGGAGAACAGTGTGATGTGTGAGCTTAGTGTGTGAAGGAGTGTATAGAGAAGCCCAAATTGTTGTATGATCATAACTCAAGAGTCAATAAGAGGCTTTGATGAGTTGTGGGACTTTTTGGTAGAAAAAGAGACCAACAATTTTTGATCCTAACCTAAATTACCAATAATTTTGATTTCTAACCTAAATTTTGCATGTAACAAGATTTAGATTATAGGTTTCTTATAATCAGAACCTATTGCTTTTGTGTATTTTTTGTGTACCTTTGATAAGTTTTATGTACCATAGTGAAAATATTGTGTAATTCTAATTTATTGAAAGTACACAAAAAAATATAGAAGGTACATAATATATACCTAGAGTTAAATTTAAGTGTATGTACTCTCAGGTGTACCTAATTATTTGCCCTTTTCCAATTGCGTTTTTGAAATTCGGACATTGTTAATAGTTGTTTGGTTTACGTTAATTTGATTTATTTAACTATGTAGAAAACCTTTTTGTTTTAAGTTTTTGATCCATTAATCATTTTATTCATGTATTTGAGCCTTATTAATATATCAAAATTAATAGTAATAAAAAAAATCTATCAATTTCGATTATCTAGTTCTCACACTCTTTTGGTCTTTACAGAAACAATTTTTTTGGAAATTTGCCTCGATCTTTACGTTTTTGGTTACTATGTTTATTCCTCTTTGTTTTTCATTGTGGTTGATTTTTCGTTCCAAAAAGTTCTACATGAAGCCGCATTTTTATGTTAATATAAGACCGTCAACTTGTCAAGTGACCTTTTTATGAGTTTGAGAGGCGTATAAAGGGGGGAGTTGGGAGATAACAGTGGGATATGTGAGCTCTTTCTAGTGTGTGAACTATGAAGGAGTGTATAGAGAGACTAGAAAAGCCCAAAATATATGATCATAACTCAGGAGGCTTTTATGAGATGTGGGACTTTTTGGTAGAAAAGGGACCAACATTTTTTATTCTTAAACTATATTTTGCATATAACAAGATTTAGATCACAACAAAGTCTTATATGAAACCGTCTAATTTTAGTAACAATTACCCAACTAGATTTTTTTATATTCTAAAATGTGCACACAAAGTCGCCCATAGAATCGAACCCCCAATCTCATATTTGGGATTAGAAAGCTATAACCACTTGAGCTAGTCCTTTTCTTACAATTAGATTATTTTAAAGTGTTTTTTTTTATATGATGTTTGATTAGAAAGTGATTGGTTTAAGTCAACTTGTGACTAGGTCTGATTTTAAGTTAGAGGTAGACCGTCTTTTTTTGATAATTCGTGTAACAAGACTATAACTTATAGACTTCTAAATGGTTGTTTTGTTTCCTTTTTAAACGGTAAGGAATATTATGAGTGGATTGGTGTGTATGTTGGGCACGCGGTATATAAAATGAAGGGTAGGATAAGGAAAACGATTATTTGTTGGACTTTTATGAAATAATATTTTTCTAGCACCAATTGGGCGGAAATGAGTCCTATTAAATGACAACAAAATGACACGGCTACACTCTTGGCTTGTATTTTCAGCTTCGTCTTCCTCTTTGTAGACAAGTCACATCTCCTCCATCCTTGTTGGTAAATATCATTATGGAAACCACCCATAAAAACATCTTGTGAATTTAGGGACACCACCTCTATCAGCTCAACCCCTCGTAGACTGGCGAATACTACCAAACGTGGCTTTTCAAGCTATGTTATGATCCCAAGGATCATCACTAGCCACCGAATATTGTTCTCACTTGTGTGCACATTGGAAAACATTCCAGAAGGTCAACCAATCCACTACTCTCAAACAATCGAGTTTAATTGTGGGGTTTTTAAGTAAATGGGCTCATTAAAAAGAAAGGTGTACCTTATTGATGTGAATACTAATCACTCGTGAAAGCCCGTAAATTCTCATCAAATATCAATTGTAGATTTGGGATATCACATTATTGCTAACGTGTAACATGCGACGAAGACATAGAAGTTGTTAAAACCCTGGTAAAGGCAATGGCTATGTTCAGGTCATTGAATGTGTATCTCGTCGATATGAATGTGGTAGATGATAGGGAAATGATATGAGTTTGAGTGATGGACTGAGTACGTAACTTGGGGTGGGGTAGTCTAGTGGAGAAATAATCATGATTATGGAGGTGGGACGAGAAAGGGAGATGGGAGCTTGCTTCATATTTTCCTTTTTCCTCCTTTGTTGTCGATGACAAATTTTGAAAATATCGGTGAATATCTAGCGGGATTCATATGTAATGAGGATAAGGGTAAATTTCGTACATGAAACGGCCTATGGGGGCTTAAACTTTTGATCTTTAAGTCACATGTGTAAATGTAACCACTCGATACTAGTTCTATGTTGGTAGTTAGATCTTTTGAAAGTGGGTATGTACTATTTAGAATTTATTTTTAAAATGATAAATAAAGGGTTATATTAAGAGTGTTTATTCTCTAAACAATTCTATTAACATCATCGATACATAAAATTACTTACTATTAAAAATTAATAGCATATAACTAGAATTTCGACAATAAACAGAACTAAAAGCCTTAGAAGAAGGGATAAAATGAGAACATTTTGTAAAACGATTGTTTACTGTAATGGGAATTCAAAAGTAGATTTTTCATTTATTGTCATCAACGTAAATACTTGTACAACCATTATATTAATTGTGCATCAAGTAACCGATTCAATATACATGATAGCATGTAGACCATAAAAGTGGATAAATTATATACAAAATGTGTGACGTGTTGACAAGCTTAAATCAAGAAGACGTTATAGCTAGCGATACTTATAGTTACTTATTATGATCTTTAACGTGTTTATTCTTTAAAGATCAAGGTTGCCTAATGGTTGAAAGCTCAACCTGTTTGAGTGTTGTCCCGGGTTTAAGTCCTCATGACCCCATCCTCGTAACAATTACCAAAAAAAAAATAAAGTTTTTTATGTTCTTTTCAATCATATATACTCCATATGAATTATTCTTTTCCTCTCTTATTCTATTGGTTGCTAGACGTGATTCCTTACCCATGCTTACGAAGCCAAGACATCTGATTCGCTCGCTTTTGCAAAAGAATCATACATGTCCCTATTCTAATTTTAAATGCCACATAGACCAAAACCACCAACCCTAACCAAAAACACACAAAAAAAGACAAAATGTCCCACGTAGATTAAAACTAATCCTAATTGCTAATCAGCCCCACATAGCTAATTGCTTTGCACTACCATAATAATCAATCAAAACAGAATAACCACACTTTAGTTCATAACCCTGTGTGCTGTGTCCCGCCTCTCTAACGTGTCCTCACATAAATCACACAAATCTCATTTCATAACGCTTACTATATCTATTTCCTATATATGGTCGTATGAGCACTTAATTGAATAGGTTGGAAATTCAACCGGTTTAACCACATATTTCGATTGCGAGCCTTGATAATTCAACCGGAGTACAATAGTGTCAAACTCACGAGAGAGCTATTTGTCGTCAAGTCCGAACTAAAATAAATGGTTAAAAAAGTATATTCTACTCCCCTCCCCATAATTTTACTACGTTATAAAGTTAGACTCATCTCCATCAAAATTTTACAAGAAAGTGTAATGTTAGACTATATTTTTTTTTTTTATGTAGGAACTGTATTCATTATTTTCAGTGTGCATTTTGAGTAAACCACCATCGTACATAAAATTGTTTGTAATTAAACCACCTTTAAGTTAAAATCTAAATATACTAAGAAAAATTCTTACCCGACTTAAATCAAACCCGAGATTACTAAACCCGAACCCGACCTGACCGACCTATTCGACAAGCAATACACCCACGTGGTGGTGGGCATAGCTATACACTTCAAGTGTCGATCTCGTTTCCTGAAAAAGCGAGCGTTTTGCCGACACATTTCATTTTCACGCAAATATGGAAATAGCAAATCCTGTAATAACCACTTGTTAATAATTAATAATAAATTAATAATTAATAATTACATTAACACTACTAATTCGAGAGAGATATTAAAAAGTTGTGGGGACATGTCCTTTACACTACATTATTACATATCATTATATTAAAACTATAGTATAGACCACATTTTTAACCTCAAAAATAAAGACAACAGATTTGATCAAAAGTTGGGTTTTTTGAAGTGGGTTTTGGGAGATTTTATCTGGGTATTCCTTAGTTTTTGGAAAAAGTTTGAGGATTTGTTGATATGGGGTGGTTTAGTCCAATTTTGAAGGTTTTTAGTGTGATTTTTGGGTTTGTTGGGTTTGGTATTGGTGTTACTATTGGTCTTACTGTTGGATATTATCTTTTTATTTACTTCCAGACTACTGATGTTAAGGTATAATTGCTAGTTAGTTTAATTTGTTTGGTTAATTGTTGTTTAATTGCAAGAAATGTGCTTTAATGTTGTTTGTTTGGGTTTATATGCCATATGATATGATTTAATGTCAATGTCATTGATAGTTGAGTGTTTGATGTGGTGTTGTACTCTTGTTGTTGCATAGGGATTGGTGATGATGTTGATTGTTTTAGTTTTTTTTTTGGTCTGAGATTTGCGCACAAAGTCGCTGATAAGAATCGAACCACCAACCTCATAATTGGGCGAATAGAGCTCTGACCACTTGAGCTAGTTCTTTTCTTATGTTGAGTGTTTTAACGACTAGTATATCTATGCATGGAAATATTTATGATTTTGTTTTATTGTTAAGTTTTTGGTGAGGATAGAGGGGTTGGTTGGGGTATAAGGAGAGGTTTTGGGGTTTTGAGAGGACTTTATGTGTAGAATTACGGCTGTTTGAGTATCTCAGTTTGACGCATTGCTGTTGTAGCAGTGGTGTTCGTGTTTTCTACGTGCGTTAGCCTTTGAAACCTTTGGTGATGATAGTTGTTATCAGGTTGCTTGTGCTGGAGTGGAAAAGGGTGGGTGGGTGGTGTGGTGGTGGTGGTTGATTGTGATGATAATTAACGGAAGCATAGGGTGATAATGATTACGCCTTTTAGTGTTGATGTTGGCGTATTTCGAAGTTGCATCATGGTGTGTTTTCTACATCAATGAATCAACGGGAAAATACACTGGTGTGGTTTTGTTAAGTACCCGTTTTGATTGATTTATGACGACTTAGGAGGATTTTACCTTGTGGTAGCTATGGTCCTCCTCTCAAGTCGCGAGGTATTCTTAGTATAGTTTGTCTTGTGTGCACCATGAGATACATGGCTTTTAGCATATAAATTCCCAGATTGTGAGATCATCGAGTATAACAGGCTCCTGGCCACTTCACAATTTTAGGTTTGAGATAGCTACGCATTTATGTCTCCAACTATCTCTGAATCCTTCTTTCTTTCATCTCAGAACTGGCTGTGCAACAAGTGATTTGGCCTTCCCTTTTGCTGTAGACTAGTGCTTTCAAAGGCAGATCTGATTAGACCAATGCTAGGTGTGTTGCAGCAGGAACATCTAAGAAGATGAATGTTAATACACTAGTCTAAGGACTAGTAATATCTTTTTGAGGGCTGTACTGATAGTGAGATAAGGCTAATGCTTTGCATTTATCTTCACGGGGAACCTTTGAATTTTTGAATGGTTGGACATTGATCAAGTTGTTTGAAGTAAGGATACAAGTTAAATGCCTTTCATCCAATAACATATAGCTTATACGGTCAATTCGGGTTTTGAAATCCAATGGCTCTTCATAGGAGGAATGTGCAGGCTCATGATCACATGTTTTGAGGTTAAATTAGCTAGTGACTTAGTATCTTGTGGTGGATCCTTGCTACAGTTTAATCATGGGGTATGTATTCTGATATTCCTATGTGTTATTGGCCGTAGTCTGATTACTGTTGAGGGCGTTGTTTCATCTAAGTAGAGTAGCCATATGATCTTTTGGTGGGTTTGTATTTTCTCTACATCTGTTAACATGTATTCACTCTATATTCTTTCCTCTAGCCAAATTTGTCTGCTCTTCGTGGTTATTGCTGTTAAATTTTGAGCTTCATTTTCATGCATGGATCACTTTGCTTTAACCCGACATGTTGATGAAAAAAGAAGTACCAATATTGTAAGATTGACAGCAACTGTCTTTTTCTGTCGTTGCTGGTCTTCGAGAAATATGTTAGCATTCTCAGTATACTGATGACAGTACTCACTTTTGATAGGATCCCGATATTCAGCCACTGGCCGAGCAAGATGCAGAAAAGCTTCAGCGGCTGCTTCCCGAAATTCCCCTTTGGGTGAAAAACCCTGATTTTGATCGTGTATGTATCTAACGTTCTTTGTTGTCTGTCATTATGTTTTATCATTAAGTGACTTGTGTTTCTAACAGCTTTTTTATTCATTTGCATTACTCCCTTCATTCAAAATTAGATGGATTGGCTGAACAAGTTTATAGCTCAAATGTGGCCCTATCTAGACAAGGTACGTTACTGGGTTATTTGAAGTAGCTCTTCATATTATGCAACCTTTACTCTGTTTAGTTTGACTAGTAGTGGCTTGCTATTGTTGTCTACTTCTTTGCAGGCAATATGCAAAACTGTTAAGGATATTGCGACACCTATTATTGCTGAACAAATTCCCAAATACAAAATTGACTCTGTCGAATTTGAGAAACTCACTTTAGGGTCTCTACCACCAACTTTCCAAGGTCAGTGTTTTATTTAACTTTGGCATCTCTGCTGTCAAAGGAAGACAAGATTTCTTGAAGCTTTTGAAATTGTCCGCTTGAATCTGATGTCAAAGTAACAGAACTTGGAATCATAAGAGGTGTTGGAGCTTAAGGACAAAAATATGTCTTTCCTTCCATGTTTCATCGCTAGAGTTATGCTTCTCTCAGGACCAAGTCCTTTTTTTTTTCTTCTCTCAACACCACCATAAACCCTTGATTCTTTGATGGCGAGGTCTAAGAGCCTATGATCTACGCATTGTGTGGTGAGGCTTTGACGAATGTTTCCTGAGAGACAATATGTTAGCTTCTCTATTTCCTCTTAGAAATGGTGGCAAATGGCTTTTGATTTTTATCCGGCTGTGCAGCAAATTACTCACTCTGAGGATATGTTCTGTTGCTAATGACAGAAAAGGGGGTAGGGGAAAGGGGAACGGGGAAGAGAAAAAAAAGACGAGATGAACTGTAAGATATCCATGTTTTGTTTTCTCTTGCATATTGCATCAGTTGTTGCTTTTGATTGAATGACATAGCTTCTTGCTTAATTTAGGAAGACCTATGAGCTTAGCTGAATCAAGCGTGAGGCTGTCGAAGCATTTTTTCAAAATGAATTGAGTGGAGGTTTTCTGTTCTTTTAGAAAATGGGTCAATATTATTTTAAAGTTTATTAAGCTCTTCATTGACGAATCTATCAGAAGTTGGCCATGTTATATTCTCTTATCCAGTATCTGTTTTATGATAATAAAGCTTTTGGTAAGATGTGCTTTGAAAGGCAATTCTTATCAGTTGAACATGGTTTTTCAATGTCTGCCACAACCAGTCTAATAATTCATACTATTTAATTTTGCTTTTCAGATGTACACTTAATTAAACAGTAAATTGCGCTTGGTAGTTATGTGAATTCAGTTTGACATCCACTGAATGGTACGTAAATAAGATGCTCTCTGACTCATATGTAAAAAGAGCTAATCATAATTGGGAGTCTTTTCGAGAACAAAATAGTGATGTTCGTACCTAGGGCTTTGTTTAATGGCTTGTAAGATATCTTGTTTAATGGGCTGCTCTGCTGGTGTCTGTAATCGTACTTGAGAGTCAGTCATGGCTTGTTTAATGGGCTGCTGCTGCTGTCTGTAAGATATCTTGTCTAATTGGGAGTTTTTTGCTAGTCAGCCAAAGTATTCAGGTGTAGATCCTTGTATTAGCATGGCTTGTTTTATTATTTTAAATTATTGTATAGATTATGATATTAATTGATAATTACTGTTTCAGAACAACTTGAGTTAGTCATACATTGAGCTGCCCCTATCTGTCTAAAGAAAAGGGAAGGAAGAAAAAGAGACCGGAAAAGGGAACTTTGAATGTTTTTTAACTGGGGAACAATATAATATGCACGGACATAGCATATATTGTGTCTTTTCTTGTCTGGCTTCACCATTTCTTATTTGGTTTTCTCACTTTCTAATCTTGTTTGTAGGCATGAAAGTCTATGTCACAGATGAAAAGGAGTTGATTATGGAGCCATCTCTGAAGTGGGCAGCAAATCCTAATATCTTGGTCGGTGTAAAAGCATTTGGCTTGAGAGCAACTGCCCAGGTGCTTTATGTGTATTTTATGAAATTGAAGAAAGCGGTCTTAAATATTAGATTACTAGATAATGATAGCTTATATTCTGTATATTTTACTTTCAGGTGCTGGATCTTCAAGTATTCGCTTCTCCCCGCATTACTCTGAAGCCCTTGGTCCCAAGTTTCCCGTGTTTCGCCAAAATATATGTTTCTCTTATGGAGAAGGTTTGTGATCTTCAGTGAAATAGTAGCATCAATCATGTTCACCTGGTTTGCCTTGTTATTCAGTGTGGGCAGGGCAGCTACAGCCTAGTTTCTTGTATCCCTATTTAGCCTTTGAATATACAGCTGACATAAGTGCAATCCAGTCTCAGAATTTAGAAAAGGGAACGAATTCGGTATAGCCTCTTGTTATTATTGTCTGTAGCAGCTGATCTTGAGGTACTTCTGTGTTGATTGCCGGTAGACTTTAATATGTTGTCCTAGTTGCTTCATTTTTTGACATGTTCACCTTAGCGGATTTGATTCCGGTTGTTTGAGGATTTCATGACTTATTTAGCCTAAATCACACATTTTGTTTGATTTCCCTGGGGGTGGGGTTGGGGAGAAAGGGGG
>CAAKMY010053843.1:0-13371 GCA_901111285.1 Corrigiola litoralis
TAGTATTATCTAAGGGATTAACACAACTAATGACAATAAACATAACTAAGCTAACGTCAAACCTAACGTCCGTCGTCACCATTGGTATTTTGGGTCAAAAATTCGACCTCAGAGGTATTTTGGATTTTCGTGTATAGTAGAGGAGAAAATCCCTAAAATCAACTAGCATACCATCAGCATATCTTGACACGCTCATCAGATACTCCTAGTTTAGCTTTTGTTTCTTTGTCTGGATAACAGCATACTCCGTGTTCCTAGTCTAGTTTAGTGTCAGTCACGTAGTAGCCTGTCCACGTGTCCACTTCACATGAAACGCACCAAACTCCCTCGTTGACTTGCTTGACTCTAAGCTCACCCCTCCCCTCCCCTCCAAACTCCACTCTTCTAACCTTACCTGTTAAATGATTTCTTCTTAATTAATCCTACGTGTCACATTAATTAACCAACTAACTAACTGACCAAGTCACTAATGGAGCCCACCACGGTGGTGGTTACGGTGGTTATGGTGATGATGTCAGCATTAGTACTAGTAGAGTCAAGGTACACGGTGTACAACACGTCAGCAAAGATAGTACCGGGGAAGTTAAATGTCCACTTAGTCCCTCACACCCACGACGATGCCGGCTGGTTGAAGACCGTTGACCAGTACTACGTCGGCTCTAACAACTCCATCCAGGTGGAATATAGTTTAGGATTTATGATTATGATTTGATTAAAATGATGTGATTTTAATGTGAGGTGTGGTGTGGTGTGGTGTGGTTGTGCAGGGTGCATGTGTGCAGAATATACTCGACTCGTTGATTCCGGCCTTGCTGGCGGATAAGAATCGCAAGTTTATTTACGTCGAGATGGTAATGAGTTTAAATTAGACGGTTTTAAAGTGGTTACTGGTTAGCGGTCACTTTTAGTGTAGTGTTAGATAGAAGTGATCACTTTGACTCATTTTGTAGCGAATTCTTATTTTATTGAAGGTGAAATTAGACGGTCTTAAAGTTGTTACTTAAAGCGAAGTTTATTTATGACGAGATGCTAATTTATTGGTCAAAATGTCTTGTATATATGATGAGTTAAAATTAGACGGTTTTAAAGTGGTTACTCATTAGCGGTGGCTTTTAGTATCGTGTTAGATAGAAGTGATCACTTTGACTCAATTTGTAGCAAGGTCTTATTTTATTGAAGGTACAATTAGACGGTCTTAAAGTGGTTACTTAAAGCGGCCAAGTTTATTTATGTCGAGATGCTAATTTATTGTTCAAAATGTCTTGTATATATGATGAGTTAAATTTAGACGGTGTTAAAGTGGTTAATCATTGGCTTAAAGCGGTTACTTTTGTTGTAGTGGTAAATGAAAGTGATCACTTTGACTTAATTTGTAAGTAAGTGTAATTTTAAGTTAAAAATAGACACTCTCTTTTGATATATTTGTGTTTATTGTTAGGTTGAGAAATAAAGGAAATGAGATTTTTGAGTTTGTTGTGGTAATGTGGAGTGTTGTGATTTGCAGGCGTTTTTCGAGAGGTGGTGGGGAGAGCAAAGTGAGGGTATGAAAAGTGTGGTCAAGGATTTGGTCAAATCTGGTCAACTCGAATTCATGTAATTTTTTTTTTCTGTTTTCTACTTTTGTAATTTATATTGTGTTCAATTTTAAGTGCTAATGTGATGTGTACTACTCGATTATGCATTTATGCCTGCTAGTTTAGCTCGTAAAGTCGTTGGGGATTTTCATTAGCATGTGATTCCATTCGAAGCTACAATAGCAATATACGGAGTAATACTTTCTAGTTTGATTAAATCGGATGAAAAAGCTGTAAAGTCCGCGATTATGTATCGACTAGCTTAATTGGCAAAGTGCGTCCTGTGTTTTTACTAGGACGGGGGTTTGAAAATGACCTTCATCTGCCGGTATTTCACGCCACCACCCCACCCCACCCCCTCCTTGGAAAATGAAAATATGATCTCTGATAATTGGTGGTGATATAGAAGGAAATGCATGAATTTCTACTTATTGTTTGACTTGTGGACTGCGTCTGGGTGAGCTGAATGTAGTGGATGGTTCCATGAGTTGCATGATTGTTGAAAAGCAAACTGATATGAGAAAGACATGATTGGTTTACTCTTGTCTTGCCTCAATGTCAGTAAGTCATAAGTGTATTATTGGCTTCTTTTTCCTTGTTATATTATGGGCGTGGCCCTTGTTATACGACCTTCGAGTTTGAACTGAGTGAAGATGATTGCCTCCGAAGTAGGTAGTCGTTCTGCGCAGTACGGTTACCGTATTGGCCATCTTAGGCTCAGTTTGGTTGGGAATGAAAAGATTTGCCATGGAAGTCCAAATAGTTGAATAGATATTAGTTTTGATGCCCCCACATAGGAGAACAAGCAAGTGCCTTGCTGGTTGTGTTTAGTCTAGACTATGATAAGTTGTTCATTGAAGCTGGAAGCCCCGTATGATTTTCTCTTATGTTTTTTGTATAAAGAGATTGAATTTATATTAAGATTTTTATATTGCGGAGATTATTGTCTTGTAAACCTTTTAGTGTAAAAGAAAAATTCAGTCTGACTTTCATTTAATCCAGGTTAGGAAAGAAAAGTGTACTACTCAAAGTGCACCATAGTAACATAAGTGTATGGATGGATCGAGATTTAGAGTTTTGTTCTCTCGCAGAAATGGGGGCATGGTCATGCATGATGAGGCAGCTCCACATTACATTGACATGATAGATCAAACAACACTAGGACACCAATTCCTCTTGAAAGAATTTGGAGTGACACCAAGAATTGGATGGCAAATTGACCCCTTTGGACATTCAGCTGTGCAAGCTTACTTATTAGGTGCAGAGGTTAGTTTATTTTATTTTACAGCTTTTGTGGTGTTAAGCTTGCTTATACGCTTCTCCAATCCAAGAACTCGAATATGACCATGCATATTTTTTGTGCTGACTTCAGTATTTTGTTTATGGAAGTTTTTTAAGCACAGCACTGCAGCATGATCCTGAGTTTTTTTTTTTTATTCTATACTGGTATAGGTTGGATTTGATTCCCTTTACTTTGGGAGAATAGATTACCAGGACAGGGAGAAACGTATGGGTGATAAGAGCCTTGAAGTTGTATGGCAAGGATCTAAAAGCCTTGGTTCGGCTGCTCAGGCAAATAGCACTCCTGTTACTTTCTTTGTCATCTATTGCTTAGTTGCTGCTTTTATCTTTGTCTACGGGAAAGCTCACTTTTATCTATTCTGTAGATCTTTGCTGGCGCATTTTGGAAAGGCAACTATGAGCCTCCTACTGGTTTTTATTTTGAAGTTAATGATGATTCCCCAGTTGTCCAAGTAAGCCTCTCGACTATATATGCCATGGTGTTCTATTTTGTTGGATGAGCAGAAGAATGATCTTTAACTTCTCACAACCTGGCGAATCACTAATTTGGAAAATCTGACATAACCCCGTGATTTTGAAGGATGACCCCGACTTGTTTGACTATAATGTTCAAGAACGAGTTAGTGACTTCATTGCTGCTGCGATTTCACAGGTAGAAATTAATGCTCTATTTTAGCATGCTTGAGCTCTTTTATTATTCTTTTTTGCCCGGGGCAGGGGGGGCGGGGGGTAAAGGTAAATGTACTACATTACTGTTGATGGTGTACTTGGAGTTCAGTGGTAAGTGAAAATACCTGATATCCTGCCAAATTGAAATGGAATATATAAAGGAATCGTATAAATTTATTTTCAGGAGACAGTTCCTTACAAGTATATTAAGGGCTATCATCATCATGATATTAATAGTGTACCTTCACTTGAATATCTATTTATGTGCCTTGTGTGTTGCGTCCTTCTAGCCAAATACAAATATAGTTTTTCCTTAAAAACACACACTCACCAACAAAATATCCGTTGTGGTGTTGTAATTGGTTTGTTTTACTTATCGAATATGGAAATCCTGACACCATCATTGATTTTTATAAGTAAAAACATGGGATTTACATGTTACTGCCATTGTTTAAGTTTTCCATTTCAGCGAAATAAACTTGCAGTCATAGTAATTATAGTTTTACAGTGATACAGAAAAGGTCAAAATCATTGAAAACAGAACTTATCTGCAATGAGTAGAGATTATAAGTTTATAACCCTCCCTCCCCCATCTGAAAGTATTATTACTTTATTTGCAAGCATATTAGGCTTAGCTACTGTATCCCTATAATATAGCATATTAAGTCTACAGAACAAGGAGAAAAAGGCTAAATTCAGAAAAAACTGAAATATAAACAAAGAAAGAAAAGAAGTGCTGGTGATAATAGCATTTGTTCATTCTCAGGCAAATGTTACTCAAACGAATCACATAATGTGGACAATGGGGACGGACTTCAAGTACCAATATGCACACACTTGGTTCCGGCAGATGGACAAACTGATTCATTACGTCAACTTGGTACTCTCATCTATGTTTATCATCTAGCTATATCAATATTCTTTTTTTTTCTTTTCATTTTTTTGACCCTTTTCATTTTTATGTAGTTGTTAAATTCTTATGTTTTATGAACGTCCATCCTGAGACTTCGCTTCATCGCAGTTCATTCTTATATTATTATGATATAATGGGCATATGTTATGATGTAGAGGCCAAAAGGGTCATACTGCATGTGAGCATTGTGGCTTGCTTCACTCATTTTATGTAATGCTCCGTAGGATGGACGCGTCAATGCACTGTACTCGACTCCATCTATATACACAGATGCAAAGCATGCTACCGATACGTCTTGGCCAACCAAAACTGATGACTTCTTCCCGTAAGTTAAAAAATAAAATGTAATAGCAATCCTCTTATTTGTAAATCCATTTGTTATTATAGTTATTGTTATCAATGGTGTTTGTTACTACTAGAATTATGTTTTTTAGATTCTCCATTGGGTAACTGTGGAGGAAATCTTTTTACTACCACAGGTATGCAGATAGACTTCATGCTTATTGGACTGGATACTTTACTAGCAGACCTTCCCTTAAGCGTTACGTTCGATTGATGAGTGGCTACTATATGGTATATTTTTCGTGTTGCAACTATCTGTGATTCCCCAACAATCCAACCTGTCATCTAAGCTCTAAGATGTGGTTCAATGTGATATCAGGCAGCCAGACAACTGCAATACTTTATAGGAAGGAGTTACTTAGGGCCCAACGCGGATACTCTACAAGATGCTTTAGCTATAGCTCAACATCATGATGGTGTTAGTGGTACGTCAAAGCAGCACGTAGCTGATGATTACACTAAAAGACTCTCAATGGGCTATGTAGAGGTGAGTATTTGCGGTCACATGGATTCGCTCTTTCTTTTGTTTGCTTCCAGCTAAATTGTCATTCATATCCCTTGATCTGTAGGCTGAGGCACTGGTCGCATCATCCATTGGTTGCTTGACCCAATTGTCCCCAGCTGGTTGTCAGAACCCAACTACAAAGTTTCAGCAGGTAAATGCTAACAAGTCTTTTGGTCGTTTCTGCTGGAATCTAATAATACCCAGTATCGTAATTCAGATAGTGTTGACCTTTCCTTTTTTGTTGTTGTGATAACGAGTCAACAAGGAAGCCAATAAATGAACTAGTGCTTCAGAATTTATGAAATTGAATTGTTTTTGATGTGTTTGATATTTTATGAAGTTTGGTCACAGTTGTAAAGAGGTTAAGTCCTGACATCAAGTCAGCGTATGGAAAATTAGGATTTTTCGTATCTAGCTTATGGTTAACAAAGGAGAGAAATTCTACAAAATTTTAATACACAGAAAATAATAAGCTATTTGAGTCCGGATACTAAGGTGAGTCCAGGTGCTTGTGTTATGTATTGGAGAAGCTCTGAGAGTGCCACTCATCTTTTCTACATTTTGTTTGCTTTCATCATGTGGAATACGCTGTTTAGTATCATGGAAGAACAGTGTTTTTGTCTTGCTACTTGGACATACTTCTTTCACATGAGGTTTGTTGGTCCTGGAAGCAGTAAGGAAGCAACATTCCACTGGAAGTGTGGTAGACTAGCTGTTTTTTGTTGTATTTGGCTTGAGTGTAAGGGTCGCTTTTCAAGGGAAGAGTTCATCGTACTAATTATGTACTGGAGTGGGTTGTTCTTTAGCATCCATTTGGGCTTAGGCAGTGAGTTCTTTCTGAGGGTTACAGATACCTAAACAAATCTCTTGACATTACAAGATAAAAATACTCCTAATAATTAAGAGAATTAGGATAATATGTCATCTTGCTCGTGCATCAGAATATATGAGAAGTTACAAAAGTTATATTGACCTATTTCTTCATCTTTTGCAGTGTCCACTCTTAAATATAAGTTACTGTCCTGCCTCAGAAACTGACCTCTCTCATGGAAAAAACTTGGTATACAAGATTATTTTCATATATAGTGCTATTTCAGTTTTGACGTAAGTGACATAATTTTTATGATGAATTTTGCCAATTTGCAGATTGTGGTAGCTTATAATTCTCTTGGATGGCAGAGGGAAGAGATGATTCGAATTCCTGTAAGTACTTAAGTGAGCTGTAAAAAACTTCATAGAAGAAAGATCTCGCGAATGAAACAAAAATGATGTCGAATAGGATTGTATAGAAAACGTGGACGTTATCATTGGAACAACCATGCATCAAACAAATATAGAAAAGGGTTTCCATGATGGGAGGCAGTGGGGCTTACGTAGCACTTACAGAAAAAAAAAAGAAAGAAAGATAGAAACGTTCTCAGTTTTTGCTATCAGTATACAGCAATGTCAACTCATTGCCTGCTAGCTCTGGATGCTTCTTATAACAATGGGCCAATTGTATTGGTTCTAACAATAGGAGACAGCTCCTATACCTTTCTTTCACCATTGATTTGAAGGCTTCATTTTTTTTCGGCTGTTTATTTTTCCTTCAACTCTAGAGTTAGCATTCAGGTTAACTGTTATTTACTTGCCTTGGATAATTTGAGAAGCTTAGACATGCTGTAGGTTAACAATGATGATGTCATGGTTCGTGATTATGAAGGGAGGGAGATAGAATCACAAGTTCTTCCTATATCTGATGTGCAATTGGGCATGAGAAGCTTCCATGCTGCTTCATACTTGGGGGCAACTGTAAGAGATGAGCCTAAATATTGGCTCGCATTTATGGCATCTGTACCACCTCTCGGTTTCAGCACTTTTACTGTATCTGGTGTCAAAGGCATGAGAAACGTTTTATGTTTACCTTGAAATAGCGTATATGGAAGCTTTATACTGGTATTCTGATTCTTTCAATGTTTCAAACTCTTCAATGCAGGCTCTAAATTGACAAGATCATCCGTTTATACATATCAAGGGAATAAAAAGTCCACTTTTGATGTTGGTCCAGATACGTTAAAATTAACTTTCTCGGAGAAGACTGGGGAGCTCATTCATTACAGAAATAAAAGAAACTTGGTAAGTTATCAACTTCTTTAGTACGATTTTGACTATTGTAACTCATTCCACTAAAATCCTTGAAGAGCCCCCCTTTTTAGGTAATATGGTAATATTGAGTCCAGTTTGTCATGTTATTGCAACGAGTTTTTATTTTATGCTTTTTGTTAGAATTCATCGATATTCTCCATCTCTTATCCGTTATCTTTTAGTTAATGTGGTGAATTTTACTTACGAGTTCCTAAGATGCTCCATGTTATCAACTTATCATTTGAAGGTTAAGAAATCTGTGGAAGTGTCCTACAGTTACTACGCCGGATATAATGGAACTGAAAAAGATCCTCAGGTAAATTTTGATCTTTCCAATTTAATAATAGTAGTTGCAGTACATTTGAGAAGTTCCTACAGGAATGCATTATTATGTCCATGTTTGTTATTACAGGCTTCAGGGGCTTATGTATTCCGTCCAAATGGCACATATCTCATGCAGTCTAAGGAAAAGGTTCTCAGTGCATCTTAGATAATTGTTGTCACCTCAGCTGCTGCATTGTTAGGAAAAGATAACTAAGTTCTGGTTGCTGATTTGCAGGTCGCATCAACTGTTATGCGTGGTCCTCTGGTGGATGAAGTTCATCAACAGATCAATTCGTGGATTTATCAGGTGCTCTTGGATATATATACCATGCCACATGAGACGAATATGAATGCTTTCTTTCAACCTTAGTTACACAAATTTTTAAAAGAGACGGTACTAAATTTAAGACGTGGTCACAACTTGAGTTAAACTGGTTACTTTCTATTGTCACTGTAATAAAAGTGACTACTTTAAACCAAAAAGAGATTAGTCCATCTAATTATAACATAAAATTAGACGGTTTCATACAAGACTTGTTGACTATTCTTAGCCTGCATAGTATATTAATTAACTTAAATAGTACGTAACAATTCAAGGACATTTCGAATTTTTTTTTGTGGAGGGAAAGTCACATTTCCGATTCCTTATGACTGTTCATACTAACCGGGCTCAAATTCTGTTGGGTGGTGGTTGTTACTTGTTGTGGAGGATGAGGACAAGATGTCTTACTCGGAATCTTATAAGTTTCAGTGAACATAAGTTTATGAGTTGGTGGTTCTTGACAACGCTTTTTTTTCATGAAAATGAAGTATCCTATGTAGGCTTTATCATATGCTCGTATCTCTCTGAAGAAGTTCCGTTCTTTGAAATTCTTTATGCTCATGTGCAAGAAACTGGATTTGTATCCTGTGCAATCATATCTCATTTAGCTGTATGTTGTTAAATCATAGTTTACTGGAATGTTAGTAGTTGTGCTGATTGTTCTCTTGGGCCCTAAAGTTCTCGTAATTTACTCTGTTCACTGAATCATTTCAGATAACCAGAGTATACAAGGAAAAGGAGCACGTAGAAGTTGAATATGTGGTAAGCTTGAAAAATTCTGACCTCTTGCTTGATGTCTTGCATTGAAACAATCTAATAAACAAGGAAATGAGAGAAAATGGTACTTTAGGAGTACTATATGTTCTGGTAGAGTGGCTGATCTTATATGATTCAAAACGATTGTGTCTATGGTTTCGCTGTTGGAAATTAGAGAACTGTTCTTCCTTTTTTTTTTCTATAAAAAGAGGAAGCGGCTGATCTTCTATGATTCAAAACGATTTGTGTCTATGGTTTCGCTGTTCGAAATTGGAGAACTGCTCATCCTTTTTATTTATAAATAGTGGAAGTGGCTAAGATACTTATTCGCATCAATCGGATTTTCATTGATACATAATGAAAGGTTCCATGGGTGTTTAACGACAAGCAGTAGTTGTTTGGGAACTCTTTCAAGCAAATATGCATTCACGCCTTTTGTAGACAGTTTGCCACTAATGTTAAAAGTTATTGATGCTTCTTGTGGTTGTGATTATTAATCTTTCTTATAGTCCTATGACTTATGGATGATGCCCTTGCTGTCAGGTTGGGCCTATACCTGTTGGTGATGGGATTGGGAAAGAAGTTGTGTCTAAAATCTCAACGGGAATGCAGTCAAATAAAACATTCTATACGGATTCGAATGGGCGCGATTTCATCAAAAGGGTATGATAATCAAGTGCTTGGATTTCATCTTTGTTGATGTGTTGTTTTCTTGTATAAGGGAGAGCCCCTTGATGACCAGAAGGCCCATACTTTTGTTGTCTTCTGTACCTTATTCTTGACTCTGCTATTCACTTTAATAATTGCTTTCTGATGCGGTAGAAGAAATGACTTGATTGATCCACAGATCCGTGATTATAGATCAGACTGGAATCTTCAAGTGAACGAACCAGTTGCTGGGAATTACTACCCTGTATGTTATGCTTACAGCTCACATTTTCCCTTTTTCACTTTATTTCTCTTCTTGCTGTTGGCATGAGTCAACGATCACTATGTTATGTTTTGATATCTGTCTCTTTCTCTGCCCGTAAGATGATAAATGTAGATGCTTTACGTTGAAGAGGTTTTTCTTTCATTGAAATTATTAGATTTTATGAAGCTACCGTTTCCGCTCCCCAGGCCACCAAAAGATAAGAGGGGGTGGGGGTAACCAGGGTGTCGCATCTCTCAAATGGTAGCGAGAATGTGAAGCCTTAATACTTAATTTTTCAGATTCTATCTATTTAATCGTATTTCAATTGCCTAATCTTTTCTTTAGGATATATTTGTTTTTGTTACATTGCATTTCGATACCAATTATTTTCCTTCTTTGGGTCTTGTTGATTAAAGTTCTGAATAGCCATTTCTAATTTGCACTCTTTTCATTTATGCTACATTCAGATCAATCTTGGAATATATATGCATGATGATATGAACGAATTCTCTGTTATGGTGGATAGAGCTATTGGAGGATCTGGCATATCGGATGGTCAGATAGAGCTCATGCTCCATAGGTAATAAAAAATCTACAATATATTGGCTTGTCACTTCGTGTCTATGACTTGCCAACTGGAGCTATGATATTATTTATACTCATGCTTTAGTCTTATCCACAATGCATCTAATGATTTTGGTTTCACGCTTGTGTAGACGGCTGCTGAAAGATGACGGTAGAGGTGTTGAAGAGGCCCTAGACGAAACTGTTTGCGCTCTTGATAAGTGCTTAGGTTTAACTGTGAGCAATCTATCCAATTGTCTCTGCTACTTTGTTATTCTACATTGAAAATTACTTTTAGACCCTCGAAATGCTTGCTTTAGGTGGACTTAACCTCTTTGCTGATTTTATTCCTGTTGTCAGGTTTCAGCTATTGAGCTGCACATGGCTTGTTATAGCTGCATGCTTAACATTACTGCGTAGCCTAATAACCTATATGTTCACTTGCGTTTTCTGAACTGAGCAGAACAATTAAGTTAGATGATAAAATTTCACTATCTTGACTTGTTTAAGGCTGGATCTCAGATACGACCTACTTTTCTGTGTTTGATATGGCGATACTATAACCGAGCTGCGAGGGTGATTATTGAGCCTCTTTTCCAGCGTTGGATTTTTAACAGACCAAGACTATTCTTATCTTCAGTTCAACTATCTAAATTTAAGTTTTTCAATCTGAACTTTCCTTGAATTTTGAGAGTAATTTTGCGGAACTTTCAGAAAGAGCATAAAGCAAACAGAAGGGTACGACATATATCATATGTCCTTATTTGCTCTGAAGACGGTGTACTTGACCGAGCCATAGGCGGGAGCCTCATGAGAGGAATTGATAAAATTGAAGTTTGCTCTGGTCCGAAAAAAAAATCTTCATTACTTCTTTATGGCACTTCACAATTATTATTTGACAAGTAATTAAAAAGAGCTATTTTTGTTATTTCAAAGAAAAAAGAGCTTTTTTCTCTTAAAGAACTAAGTAAACGAATGATACTATTGAACCGTGTTTATGGATACGAAAGGCTCTCTTCCCTGTAGAGGAAGCGTAATGAATTAGAAATGTACAAGAGAAAGAAAAGCACTCTTGACTACTAAACTTTTGGTTTTCAATGTGTCACTAAATCTGAATACTATAGGAAGAAGACAAGAACTCCTATATAAACTACATTATAACCTGTCTGCAGTGCGGCAGTTGTTCATCCCTTTGAAAGCACTCAAACCCCTTCCTTTCTTGATTTTCTGTGTTATCGGATAAGGTTTATAATAAAAAAACTATCGTGCACGTTTCAATCTAGAATATTTAAATGTCCAGGCTAGTTAATTTGGTAGCACTGATGGCTCTGAAATGGGTAAGTTTCATATTTTTGGAGATTAGCTGGGATGGGGAGTGTAGTGTACTATTATGTTCGGTGAGACCCTTGATAGGTTGCCATGGTTAGTTCTCATTTTGGGTACCACCTTCTCACATTGTTGTTTTCGACCCCCAAAATTGGTGGGTAATTCTCTCACGAAGAGGAGGCACTTATAGAGAGTAACAAACGTGATAAGAGAGGGGAAAAAGAGCTGCGTTTGGTCACTGTTCAGTTCCTATGCACTTTACTGTAAAATTAGGTGGAGTTGCTAATTGGATAGACTGTTGGAGCATGATGAACTTAAAAACAAAGGGAAGTACTACGGTTCAGCTTGGTTCAGGGAAAAAACATTTTTTCAGGAAAATTACTGGTCACAAAGGTCAAGTTTACACACTTTCCAGGAAAATGTTATCCCCCAAACCAAACTAAGCCAAGTTAAGAGAGCCATCACTACCACCGAAAAACATAGACCTGTTGAACCATCAATAATGGTGAAAATACGGAAACCATCATTACCCAAACCTTTTGCTAAAAATGCTTTGTTGGGATTCAACATCTACCTTTTGAAATTGGGGAGGCTTAAGAATGCAAGCTTCCAGATAGCAAAGTCCGCTTTGGGTGGTGGTTGTTTGCAATATTGTTGGAAGTAGCTTTCCAAGAGTACGTCCTCATGGATAATTTGTCCTGTTTCTAATGATAAAATATGAACGTCAATTTTATAGACGTCCTATGCAAATGACAACCAGTTATTATTTCCTATCAAACAAAATCTGAGAAGCAAGCTCAAAGCAATATGTATGCATGGTTATTGACTTCCTAAGTACCTAAAAACCTTTTTCCCTAAGCATTGGGCTTCTGTGATTGACTGATTGAATAGTAATGTATATTGAATGGTTATACTAACTGCAACTTTGCCATAATTTTTCAGATCCAGGGAAAACTATATTTTAGAATTGACCCTCTTGGAGATGGTGCTAAATGGAGGCGTTCATTTGGTCAGCAGATTTACTCTCCACTTCTCTTGGCCTTCAGTGAGCAGGTCGAAAACATTGGAACTCCTGAAAGCAATAATATGTTGGGTATTCTTCTAACTTGGATCATCATTTCTTGTGCAGGATGATGATAATTGGCTGAATTCCCATACAGCTTCTTTTACGGGGATTGATCCTTCTTATAGCTTACCAGAAAATGTTGCGGTGATAACGCTTCAGGTAACAGGCACTTGGTCTTGCAATGTGCCCTGTAACTGTGATTTAGTTGTAATTGAGGCTAAATTTGCTTAACGTATAATTGTTTCATTTTTGTGTAAATGACAGGAACTTGCTGATGGAAAAGTACTGCTTCGGTTAGCACATCTATTTGAGGTATGGTCTTTTCCATTTTTTAGTTATAACCATAAACTCTTGATTTTGGTCGTGTGTTTGAAGAATAGCTTAAACTAGCTTAAATTTATGAATGTTATCTGCAGAAGTAGAAGTCTGATAGTTTGTCTTGGTTTTTATTTTTTGGTTTTTTTGTTGTAAAAGACCTTTATAAAACGATTTTTGCGAACTGGCACCTTTATAAAAACTTTTTGCCCAAACACACCTTTAAATCAATTTTTTTTTGTCTGAAGGTACCACTTGACGGATTCCGTCGAGTTAGTTGCTAAATCTGTTAACTAACCCCCCCCCCCCAACCCACCCTCTTTCAAGTCCCCCTAAAATTAAAAGACCCCTAAAAA